>JAGKTI010000362.1:66936-96092 GCA_018397915.1 Birgus latro
GAAAAAGAATAACGTCGGCAAAAAAGCGTCAATACTTTCCACGCCTACTGTATGTGATGTCTCTTGAAGTATTATAAACTTTCTAGTCTCGGCTGACTGCTGCACGCAGCCGCTCAGTCGAGGCACCTTTCTTGGTGAGACAATCAGCCAGTTGTTGTGATGCATCCACCCAGGATACCTCATCAATCTCCCCCCGCTCCAACATGTCCCGCAACACAGCAATATCAATGTGCAATCTCCTGTCTTCTACGCTCCTACAGGAGTAAAGGGCGTCCACCAAACTCTTGTTGTCGACGAAACACTTTATTTGATCTTTCCACATCCAGAAACCTCACACAATATGTTGGAGAGATATACAGCAGTTTCAGCACATTCAAGCAGCGCCAACGCCTCAGCAGATAAGGTAGATTTGACGACCCTCCTGATCTTCCTCGTCTGCCAGAATATAGGACATCTTGCCTCACTAGCATCTCGTAGGAAGATCACAAAACTTCCCTGAGATCCATTGCCTACAAGGTTGGCAAATGAGGCATCCGAAAAGCACTCTATGTGACAGTCCTCGATCGGCCCCATTCTTGGAATGTATAGCTTCATGTTGTCAGTCTTCACCCTTGAGATCACTTTACTGAGTCTAAGCAAATCCGCTACGGTAGCTCGGTTGCTATTCACAGTCAACTCACACACATCAAAGGCAGTATCTGGCCGAGTGTGTGTGGCAATCCAATTGAGTTGCCCAATTAATGCTCGGTACTCCGTTTTCTCAGACTCGGACAGCTCCCCTGATTGTACACTGCTGCACGATGTTTACTCAGCGTGACTGGTTTCAAAGATGAAGCATACTGGAATTGGTCGAGCGTTATGCTGCCATCGATGTTGGAGATGACATTGAGACCAACGTATTTGAAGGCTTTTGATTCTGAACTGCCGATGAGGAATATTTGACTCAACCGATTTATCACTTGCTGTTCGAACTCATGTGTACCAGCCCAAAGGAAGTCGTCGACGTAGATGCGTACAATGCCTTCGACTTTGCCACCATTGCTCCAAGAGAACAGCGCTGAATCCAGTGATGACACTTTAGCTCCGAGACTCAACAACTGATCTTTTACGTGCAGATACCAATGCCTAGCAGCATCACAAAGGCCGTAAACAGTTTTCTTTATTCTCCATAACTTACCATTTGCATATTCAGGCGGAGGACGTAAATGAACAACTCTCTCAATGTTGTTACCTTGCAGGTAGGCAGCTTTCACGTCCATAGTGTGGCAATCCCACTGGTTGGTGGAGGCCAAAGAAAGTGCCAAACGCACTGCTTCCTTTGAACAAGTAGGCGAGTCTTTTCGGAGATCCACTGTGTCTTCCTCAAATCCTCTGGCGACTAAGCGGGCCTTAACAATAGGCTTTCCATTTTTCAGTTTTTCTGTCACAACCCATCAAACCGTTATGGCACCTTGCCCAACATCATCTATTTCCTCATACACATCATTATTCTGCCAATTTGTAATTTCATTTTCCTTAGCGCATAATACGGCCTCAGAGTTGAAAAGAACAAGCATTTCTGTGTCATCATCAACCACTTCCCATTCACTAAGATCCTTCTCCAAATCTATCCAATCAATGCTGCCATCAGAGTCCCTCTTCAAATTATAGCAGTGTTCGTACTTTCCAGTGGCTTTACCTGCCCGACTTATAATCCTTCCAGACACCAACTCTCCACTTTCTGAATGTATTCCCTTTATACACTGACCAACAGAAACTTTGGGAAGCTGATTAATTGGAACAGAAACTGTGGGAGGCTCATCGATTGGGACCACACCATCTTCCGACTCGTCATCTGGTGGATAGTCATTCAACACTTGCGTAGGATCGTCATTAGGCTTCTCCTGGACAACATTGTTCTTCTCATCACTGCTGACATCACTTTCAACTGTAGTATCTTGCTCTGGCGCTTGCGCTAGACGACATACGTGCACTTGCACGTATACACCGCCGTGTCTCACCAGAATTTGTTTCCCATCTCTGCCTATTACAATTCCGGGACCGTGCCACTCATGACTGTCATTTCTTTTGTAGAAGACTTCATCTCCATTCCGGATGTCGTTTAGGTTACTCGAATGTACATTGTGCCACAGAGCCCTAGCCAAGCGTTCATCTGATTCGGTCTTTATAAACTCTTGTCTAGCTAAATGAAGAGCGTTCAAGTTGTCTCTCACAATTTTTGATGGTGACGAAGGTTCCAAGGCTGGAGGATCATTTGCGTACACATTAGGCAGACCAGGGTTTTGACCAAAAACAAGTTGATTAGGAGAAAAGCCTGAGTAGTTGGTGAGAGCATTTCTTGCCAATATTGCCCATGCCAAGGCCACATCCAATTCACACTGGCTATCAGTCATTATCTTCCTAACAATGTCACCAATGACTGCATTTTGACGCTCACAGACTCCGTTGCTCCAAGGACTCTCTGCAGACGTTGTCATGATCTTGATATTGAAGGCCTCTCCCAATGCTCGCATTTCCACATTATTGAATTCACAGCCATTGTCTGTAAGAATTTTTCTGGGTGTGCCAAACACAACAATCCAGCTCCGAAATATTCCTTTGATAATGGTGGGCGCACACTTATCTGCGATTACTATCGCATTACAATACCTGGTCGCCAAATCAACAAGGACTAAGAAATAATGCCTTCCCCAGGCTTTTAAATCCATGGCTATGGCTTCGTTAAACTTAGACGCCATGGGCAAACTGACTACGGGTCAGGGCTTGGCTTTCTTAAATCTGCAACAGACTGTACAAGCATCAGATACAGCCTTGACAGCCTGTTCCAGTTTTGAACTTTTAATTCCCGCATCTGTGATCAGTTTAACTAGTTTGGCGATGTTGGGTGTCCAAATTGCCTGTGAAGCTTCAAAGTGGTTTTTTCTACATCATCCCCACGAGATGCCAACATGATTGTTTCACAAAATTCATGATCTAGTCATAAGGAAATTGGAAGTAAGTAATGGCCTGAAGATGAGGACTTAAAATCAATGATAGTTCCACAAATTTTGACCTGGTCAGTTCCAAGGTTAATCAACATTTTTGCTTTTTTCATGGAACGTCTACTGATCACCAAGGGAATATTGCAATCCACAACATCAGTCACGATGGTAGCACGCATGTTTCCAATGTAGCAGGGCAGAGTAACACGTTTGAGGGAAGAAACTGTGACACCATCAGCAAAAGTAAACGTTGAGGATGACGCTTCCTCTCTTACAGCATCACGTTCATAATCAGTGACCTCACTTAGATAGCAATTGATCCATTCAACTCCACATACAGTTGTAGAACACCCTGTGTCTAGAAGAGCACATCCCTTAGATTCTTCTACTAGAGTCTGTGACTTACCTCTACTAGCGGCTTCATCTGCATAGCCCATAAATAACGACAGATGCACTGTTTCAGAATTCTCTTCTTGACTGCCGTCGTTTTTGTATTCATCCGGACAGTCACGTGCCCAATGAAATCTAGAATCACATATGAAACACCTCGATACCTTTCCGTCAGGCCCAAGTGGGTTCTGCCTCCTGCCGGTGGATGAGCGTTGGGAAATTCTAGCAGATACAGTTGAACATCGGCCACTACCCCAACGTCGATCACGTATTGCACCACCCCGCAACATTCTCCGTCCTCGTCGAGTACCTCTAGCATAAAGCGTTTCCTCACCCTCAACTTCGTCACTCCAAAATACTGGTTCATCTTTCACCTCCCGGGCGGACACCGATGCCTCGTTCTGCCTGCCAATTTCACCAGCAAAAATACGATTCAGGGCAGATTTCATATTTTCGTATGTCACATCAGTTATCGCGGACATCACAAGTCGTCGTTCACTGTCTGAAAGTTTGCATGCAGCTAAGAGCATAAAAGCCATCACAGAATTTGGCAGTTCCATGTCCTGCTTGGTAAATTTGAAATAAACATGCTCAAATTCTGTCACGAACTCCCGAATGTTCATATCACTGGCTCTTCTGAAGTTGTACAGCTCATAAAACGCTGCAAACTGTCGACGTCCTTTGTCCACGAGAAATAAACCGTCTAATTTTTTCAGCAGGGTCTGAACACCATCCTTCTGCTTCAGAACATCTGTTTCAATCTGCGAAGACGCCACGCTCGCTCTTCCAGACAATGACAGGTGAATAGCTAAGGCTTGTTTTTCTGTTGCTAGGTCCGTTAGTTCACACCAAATGCCAATGTCTTTTTTCCAGCTCTCATATGTAGAATCATTTTCAAGTTTTGGAGGCCACTTGGTCGAACACGACGCCATTCTTGCAACTACGCTCTGCTACCAGTGTAGGAACTAGGCAAACCACACTCACCGGCCGCCTCACGACGTGAACTGCCAAGGCTCCCGGTTGCATACCACAGGAACCTTCCGATGACGTCATCACTCGTGATTTAGCAGGTGTGTGCATGCACACACACACTAACACTTACCAATTAGTTTTGCCCCCTGATACTCTCCATAAAATTTTAATCACCAAGGATTGCCACTAAGCCTCTTAAAAGTCCTCAGTACCAATCAAGCTTTTGACCTAAACAACACGTGAATGATTGCCATCTAGCATCACGCATATTTTGCCAGGAATAAGTTTCGGCACCCATTAAAAAAAAAAAAAAAAAAATGCAGTGTGAAACTATTTTTGAAAGCCATTTGTCATCAACAATAAAGGAAGGAAAAAAAAAAGCTATAAAGAAGTCGTCAGCAAGGACTGATGGTTTCAGGACAATTTGTCATCGTCAAATTCGCCGCCACAACAATAACACGACAATTTGCCGTCATTAATGAAGACAGCTAAGGGCGATGCTAGAATATAATTCAAAGGCGACTATGGTGAGGACAAAACATTTATTGACTAAAGGTGCAACTAATAAATAATATCCAAAGCCTACGCTACTGAACATTGACTTTGATGGATCCCCCTGAAATATAATTATTAAAGTATTGATTAATTAATAATAAGCATTTATAGAATGACAGGGAATCGTCCAGGGTGCGAACTGTCCTTACAGGGAATCATCCAGGGTGCAAATTGTCCTGACAGGGAATCGTCCAGGGTGCGAATTGTCCTGACAGGGAATCATCCATGTTTTGACAGGAAACTGTCTGACAGTGAACTGACTTGATGGTGAATTGTCTCGGAACTGCAGAGTTGTGTGTGATGCAGGCTTATCGATAGGCTGGCTGGGGGTCGAACAGGCCTGATGAGGGAGAATGGTGGAGCAGCCGTTTTTACTGGAGTACTTGCCAGTGTGGATGCTGATGCATCACAGTCTGGGAACCCCACAACAAGAGGATACGAGTGAAATGTTTGCTGTTTTTGCATGTTTACCCCTCGTGAAAAAGTCCTTGATGTCTGACTGTTTCATTGCTACACGATGGTGATTTTGGAAGTCATCATAATGGCTATGAAAATGAAGCAGTTCATTAGCTGTGTAAGATGGATTTCTCTCCATAAATCGGATGACCTTTCAAAATGATTCATCAGCATCTTTCCATGAACACAGCCAGGAGCCATGGCTGATATTCCACGAAATATTACGGAAAATTGCTATAAGAGCGGTGTTGCTGTGGTTACACTGTTAAGCCTCAAAACAATGGCGGGGACTGTGGTGATGCACTCTGGTGGCGAAGGAATGAAAACATTCGGGCGGGATGGTTGCGCGGTGAATTTGAAATGCCGGTTAGGTCCTGGATTTTCCCCGGTTGATCGATTTTGGAATTTTTCTTTAAACTGTCTGGTTTAGCGCCAATTCTGGTTGATTGGCTTGTGGATAATTGAGGTTCTACTGTATTAATAATTAATTGTGAGTGTTTAATGGACAAAATTTCTCTGGTCATGTGAACAATTTGACAATGTTGAATTTTATGCTAAACCAATGATTATCTACAGAAATAGGCCAGGTTTAGCATAATTATGCTAAATCTGATCAGGCTGCATTTTATGTCAGAGTGGTAAGAAGCACTCAGCACTGTCAGTTCTTGTTTCTCAGTCTTCTTTTTGTATATCCACCACATCCTCTTTGTGTGTGGTAAGAATGCGGATGTATAATAAATCACAAATGCAGATGTGGCTGTTTATTTTATCACAAACGCGGATGCAGATTTAAAAAATGATGCGGATGTTCTGCATATGTGGATGTGGTGATGCAGATATTCGATACATCTCTAGTATACAGTAATCTCTCAATTATCCGGATGGCCATTACCCGGATGCTGTGATCTGGCTGTTCAAAACCATTATTCGTATATTTTTTCACATTATCTGAACAAAATGCAGGTATCCAGGAGGAAATTATGGCTGCAAGAACATTTCCACACCCGGCCGGCAGGAATAGCCCAGTGGCACTGCCCTGTCTGGCTGGTTAGTTCACCCAGCATCCACTAGAGACCCTCTCAGTCGTTCTCAGTTCCTGTGCGGTAACGCTGCAGTAAACAGCTCCTCTCAGACAGTTGTTATGGTGGTGCACATGGTTTGTGGTTGTTCCCTGCCTGTTTCAGGCCTTGCTATTCCTTGCAGGCCTCTTCCTAGGGTGTATGATGATGGCCCCTCCACCAGGGAAAATGACAAGGGTAGTGCTGACTCTTTAGAAGCAGAAGATACTGGGCAAGATTGATGCAGGATGGTCGAATCGTGAGTGTTGATGTTGATTTTATTCTAACTTACTGTTCTGTACCACGATATTATTCTACAGGCAAACCCTGATTTACGATACCCCTAGATGTGATACCCTGGAATACTGATAGGGACAGAAAAACAACCATACCCCAGCTATTACAGGCCTACCCTCAGTTTTGTGATAGATTTTTATTTATTATTTTTTTTTTCTGATTTTGATGATTTTTGGACTTTTGTGTTTAGGTTGATTTATAAACTGTTTTTAGACTTAGAGAATGTGTTTCAGTTACAGGTGGAGTGAACACCATCATTTGGGGTACAGATTCTCGCCATTCAGACGAGGTACAACACAGAGTGGACAACTAGGCTACTCAACAAAGAATATTTCGTGCTTGACCATTGAACATCTAATCTATCATGGAATACATTACAATAATTTTAAATATTAATAATTATGAATATTAATAATAATGACTTACATGTAATATTCTACTCATCAACCAGATTTGTGGTAGGTGGGGGTGCTCACCATCCACTCACTCGACGTGGTGCCGCTTTGGGTGTCTGCCCTTTCCTCTCTTCCATCTTTCCTCTTCTGTCTTTCTTTCCTTCACTCTTTCCTCTTTCTTCTGCCTACAAGTGACTGTACACTCCTTCTTCTGTCTTTCATTCTTTCCTCTTCCTTCTGCCTATGGGTAACTCTACACTGAGTGATAAGTCAAATGATTTCCTGTACATCAGGAAATCATTTAAAATGCTAGGTGGTAACCATGTAACCATGTGGTTTAGTGGGTAATTAAGGTGCTCCAATTGGATTAAGCCTGTGTAGGTTTGTATCCAAGGGGTGGTTGGGGTTTATTGTTCACGTAATGCCACTCAGGGATGAGTGAGGCTGGTCACTCCCATCTTAAACGTTAGGACCAACAGTGGGTAATTAAGGTGCTCCAATCGGATTGAGCCTGTGTAGGTTTATACCCAAGGGTTGGTTGGGGTTAACTGCTTATGTAATGCCACTCAGGGATGAGTGAGGATGGTTACTCTCATTTTAAATGTCAGGACCAACCTGCCTAGCCCCAGGTTCCTACGTTCCTCATGGGGCGACATAGGATTGGATGATGGATGGATGGGAGGTAGATGAGAACAGTCATAAGGAACAAGGTTTCACAATGAAAAAATGTGACCAGTGGAGTACCCCAGGGTTCTGTCTTAGCCCCAATAATGCTTCTGATATATATAAATGATCTGCCAGAAGGTCTGAATAGTTACATGAGTATGTTTGCACAGTGGTAGGTGGGGGCGCTCACCATCCACTCACTCGATGTAGTACTGCTTTGGGTGTCTGTCTTTTCCTCTCTTCTATCCTTCCTCTTCTGTCTTTCTTTCCTTCATTCTTCCCTTTTTCTTCTGCCTACGGGTGACATTACACTCACTCTTCTTTCTTTCCTTCATTCTTTCCTCTTCCTTCTGCCTATGGATGGCTCTACACTGAGTGACAAGCCAAATGGTTTCCTGTCCACCAGGAAACCATTTACTGCACTATGCTGGGTGGTAACCATATAACCAAATTATGACACCTTGTAGTTAGCGGGTAATTAATGTGCTCCAATCAGACTGAGCCTGTGTAGGTTTATATCCATGAGGTGGTTGGGGTTAATTGCTCACATAATGCCACTCAGGAATGAGTGAGGCTGGTCACCCTCATCTTAACTGTCAGAACCAAAATGCCTATCCCCGGGTTCCTACGCTCCTTATGGGGTGACATAGGATTGGATGATGGATCGATGGATGGATGTTTGCAGACAATGCTAAAATCACGAAACATATTAATCGTATACATAGTTGTAAAGAGCTGCAAGAGGACTTGGATGAACTCCACAGTTGGAGCCAGACTTGGAAAATGGATTTCAGTGCCGAGAAGTGTCATGTATTAGAAATGGAAATGAGTGAAAAAAGACTGCATTGGACATACAAAATGGACAATGAGATAATTAGTACAAGAAAAGATGATAAGGACTTGTGAGTGACTATTCAGGATGTCTTATCACCAGAAAGGTATATAAACAGATTCACTGGAGGCACTTATGGATTACTGACCAACATGAGAGTGGCCTTTAATTATATGGACGAGGAAATGCTGAGGAGGTTGACAGTGACCATGATAAGATCAAGGCTAGAGTATGTGGCTGTGGTATGGTCGTCTCATTTGAAGAAGCATACTGATAAACTGGAGAAGGTTCAATGGATGGCTACAAGGATGATACCATGCTTAAGAGAACTGATCTACGAGGAGAGACTGGAAAAACTGAAGTTACCAACACAGTGCAAGAGAAAGAAAAGAGGAGACTTGGTCACGATGTTTATAAATGTAAGAGAACTGGACAGGGTGGACAGAGAGGATCTTTTTGTGTTGGAAGCTGGAAGAACAAGTGGTCATGACTTCAAGTTGAAGAAAAGTAGATGTCTTAATGAACTTAAAGGTTTCAGTTTCCCAAATAGAAGCATAGGTACTTTGAATGACTTGGACAAGCAGGTGGTGCAGGCTAAAAAACATTCAGGTATTTAAAACTAGACTGGATAAATCGAGATATGGAGACAGGACAACAAGAGCTTAGCTCATTTCCAGTATTCAGTACTACAAATAGGTACATACAAGCAAGTCCCAGTTAACAAGCAATCGCTTAGTGAGAATTCGCTAATATGAGGTTTTGGAATTTGCGCCACCACCTGTTTAATCACTTACCTGCCTGGCTGTCACTACCGTGATGCTCATTACACATGTACCATACCGCGGGGCGTCACTTCTGTGATCCAGGGATTTTTTTTAATCGCCCAGGCTTTCAAGTGCAGTTCTGTATCATCTATCAGTACTGCCAGTGTGTAGCTGTAGGCAGCGCTGCTAATACCACTAGTACTCGCATCCAGTGTTACCAATACTGTATAGCCATTTTTCTGAGTTTGCCTCGCCACCCCATCTCCCCTTCCTTACTCCCTCTCCTGCCTAGTTACAGCCTGGCCGCACAATGCAACTCCAGGCCGGTTTTTTCCATTCGCTTTTTCCATTGAAATGCGCCCTATGCCCTACTCTCATACTAAAAAATATGTAACAAAAAAAGGGAAGAGGCTAACTGATACTGCCATTGGTCATTTATCACCTGGCAACACCCCATGTGCACTTGGTCGCTAATTTTCCCTGTTCATTACCCATTGAAATGTCCCTTATGACCTATTCTCATACTAAACAACAGATTTTTTTTTTTTTTAAGGGGGGGGAGGCGAAGTTAAACTTCCAATGACCTGGAAGTAGCTAATTTATCGTGTATGATCTAGATTTCCTGCTATCCCCGCGGAAGGGGCACGGCACGGTCCAGCCATCCCCACAAGTACGGGGTTCACGAGCAGGTAAAAATCCGAAATTATGAGAATCGAGATGTGGGTCGCACCGCACCTCTCAGCTGTGTTTACCTCGGTGGCTAGGAAACGAGTTGCATGCTAGCTCTTCGAGCCTCTTCCCACCTTATTTTCGTAAACATTCTTCAAGCCAAGCTTGCCCATTTAAGGTCGGTCTTGAAGCGTGCTGTTTTTTCTGTGCCCAGGATTACTGTATCACCAAGTTTTCTAAGCATTCCACTGTGACCCCTAGTGCTCCCAGTGCTATGCGTGCTCAGCTTTCTATTTCTGTCGCCCAGAAACTGGAGATAATTGTGGTGGAGCACAGCTGCCATACGTCACGGAAGACACTCGAACCCAAGTAAGACACCCAACTGCTTGTTGAATATGTTTGTCTTCCATTTTCTAATGCTGTTAGGTGCATTACCCTGTTGTATTAACCCCTTATTCCACCTTAAAATTATCAGAAACTCAGTTTTGGTGGTTTGGGGCAAGATTGCTTGGAGACCTTTTTCCCTAACCCTACTTTTCCCATAAATTCTTCACTTTGTTTAACAAGAATTTGGCTAATGAGCAAAACACTTGCTCCCAATTAGCTCGTAACTTCAGGACCCACCTGTATGCATAGGTAAATACACACACACACAACCCCACACAGTCTGAAAGTCTGTTTGCTGATGATGCAAAGATCTTGAGGAAGGTAGAGGTTGAAGAGGAATGTAAAATGCTGCAGGAGGATCTGGATAGGATACATGATTGGAGCCGGATGTGGGAAATGAAATTCAACGCAAAAAAATGTAAAATATTGGAAATGGGTAGAAGCACCAAGAGACCATCACTGAATTATATGATGAGTAATGAACCAATCACAAAAGCGAGAGAGGAGAAAGATGTGCTGGTCCAGGATAGTTTGTCACCTGAAAAACACATCAACATTATAGTTAGAGAGACATATAAACTCTTGACCAACATAAGAGTGGCATTTCATTACATGAATGAAGAGATGATGAAAAAACTGATAGTGGCCATGATCCACCCCAGGTTTGAATATGCAGCAATAGTGTGGTCCCCACACAAAAAGAAAGATATAAACAAGATTGAGAGAATACAAAGAACAGCAACCAAGATGGTCCCCAGTCTGGCAGATCTGTCATACAGTGACAGGCTAGAAAGGCTGGATTTGCCATCCTTACAGGAAAGGAGAGAGAGGGGTGACATGATTGCAGTGTTCAGGACCATGATGGGAGTAGATAAAATTGATAGAGAAGATCTGTTTTTATGGGATAAGAGAGCAACAAGAGGACATGGACTGAAACTGAAGAAGCCACGCTGCTTGAAGGACATCAAAAAATATAGTTTTCCGTATAGAGGCATAGACCTGTGGAACAGACTGGACAAAGAGATCGTCCAGTCTAAAAACTTAAACGAGTTTAAAGCAAAATTTGACTTACTGAGAAACAGAGACGGGACCCCAAGAGCGTAGCTCATTTCCTGTATATCACAATTAGGTAAATACAATTAGGTAAATACACACACACACAGGTCGCCGACGGAGGCAGACGTCTTCCTGGATCGCTGGGAAATAATCGCTGAATCAGCAGCGAAAGGAGACCAGCCTATTGTGATTATGTGAATGAGTGCGTGAGTGGTGGTCCTGTCAGTCATTAGTTAAAAAAAAAAAAAAAAAATGCAGGTTTTGGGATAAAGAGAACAAGATACATAGGAATAGGAAAGGTTCCATATGGTTGTATCATGGCGGAAAGTGACGGCAGTTTGTTTACATCTGGCGAAAGGGAATTTGTGGGCTTCTCTGACGAAGATGCGAGAAATGGAAGTACCAAACTCAATCAAACAAGAGATCCAGGAGTAAAAAAAATGACAGAGGAATGTCCAGGAATTAAAAAAGGTATGGGTAGTAATTAAAGAGCTGCAGAAGCAGACCTTACAACAGGAGAGAGAGATCAAAGTTTTACAAAACAAGCTGGAAAAAGTTTGCACACGCAGTGCAGAACAAGAAAGAGAAGTCATGGATTTAAAAGTGACTATGAATCTGCATCAAATGAAATAAAACAGCTCAAGAGGGAAAACAAGAGGTTGGAAGAAGAAAGAGACAGAATGAAAAGTAAATTAAATGAGTATGATTCAAAATCAAGGAAGCAAGATGAACATATTAAGGAAATCAAGGAGCAACATAAGGGGTGGAAGAAAATTCAGGAGGAAGGGAATGTAAATTTGAAAGAGATTATAGAACAACAAAGCAAGGAAAAGGTGGAAAAGGAAGTGGTTAGGGTACTGAAAAGTAGAGAATCTTTAGTCAGGGATGTAGCAGATAAGAAAAAATGTGTAATAATTTTAGGGGTAAAAGAAAAGCATATGACAATAAGATCTGAAAGAGAAAAAGAAGAATTGAGTAAAGTTAAAGAAATATTATCAGTAGTCATGAAGAGTAACGATAAAGCCCAAGAAGAGATTGAAGAAGTGTTTAGGTTAGGTAAGTACGAGGAAGGAGGGGCAAGGGCATTGAAGCTAAAGTTCCAATCCCAGGCAATAGTAAATGAAATCATGAACAGGACAAGGAAATTAGCAGACAAAGAGGGGTTTGAAAATGTTTGGATAAGGAGAGATGCTAATGAGGAAGAAAGAGCTAAAATAAAGAAGGTAGTAAAGGAAGCTAAGGCAAAAAACGAACAGAGAACGGAGGAGGAGAAGACAGTGTTTTATTGGAGAGTTATGGACCAGAAATTGAGGAAGTGGTACCGACGCAGAGAAGGAGAGAAGAGGGTATAAATAATAATGAAAAACGTTTGAAAGTGGTGTACACTAATGTTGATGGATTAATATCGGCAATGTTAGAAATCAACGATTTCTTGAGGGTACATGAACCTGATGTTATGTGCTTTGTAGAGACTAAGCTAAGTGAGAATATTGATATCCATATGGGAGATGGCAAATACAAATTGTGGAGAAGAGACAGAAAAGATAAAATGGGAGGAGGAGTGATGATAGCAGTGAAAAACAACTTAAATGTAGATTCTGTGGAAATGGGAGAGGGTAGGGCCGAAGTGATAAACATGAAATTAGAAACTGGAGAGAACTGTAAGAGAGATATAGCAGTACAGGTTGACATTCAAAAATCCGGCCATCGAAAATCCGGTTCCTTCAGATTTCCGGCATAGATTTCGGGGCGCATTTTCAAATTTACTGTGTTGGCGCACCACTGTTTTCTGGAGGCGCCGTTTATGTTTTGATGGCGCTGTACTCCAGAATTAGCAGTTGGGTCTTGCTTGCACCTGCTAACAGGCATTCCTGCTCATTCCTTCTCATTTTATCATTTATTTGCTGCTGTATAGCCCCATTATGGATTCAGCAAAGAAAAGAGGTGGCGTAAAACGTAAACATCGTGTGTTGTCGATCGCAGAGAAAGTGGAAATGCTAACAGAATTTAATAGCGGCGTGTCTGTGCGAACCATTTGTGAAACATACAATATTGGCTCATCAACAGTGTATGATATTAAAAAACAGGTAGTACAGGTAGTAATTTTCTGTTAAATATATGCAGCATATCTATCTATCTATTGCCAGACGCAATAATCCCGTAAGGGGTGGCCATTTGACTCTGAGTTATTTGTTCTACAGGGAGGGGCACTAACCCTCCACCAACCCACTTGCTGACACGTAGGGAGCACGTATGGTTTGGTTATATGGTTGCCACCCAGCATTGTAAATGGTTTCTTGGTTTACAGGAAACCATTTGGCTTGTCACTCAACGTAAAGCCACCTGTAAAGGAAAGAAAAGCAATAAGAAGTGACAGGAAAGATGGGAGAAATAGGAAGAGAGGAAGGCAGGCTCAGAAAGAGAATGCAGCATATATAACCACAAAAAATCCGGCATTTTGGAAAATCCGGCACTCCTCAGGTCCGGAGGTTGCCGGAATTTTGAATGTCAACCTGTAGTATATGTTCCACCTAAGACAAGAGCATGGATTGATGGCGAGTACCAGGAGATGTTGTCAGACATGGTTCGTTATCTACAGAAAGTGACTGAGAAAAGCAACAATATAATTCTAATGGGTGATTTTAATTGTAAAGAGGTGAACTGGGAGGAATGGGACTCAGGAGGCGCGAAGATTCGTGGGGCACTACATTGTTAAACATTGTAAAGAATAATGTAATGACGCAGTGGGTCAAAGAAGAGACACGATTCCGAGGTGATGACACACCAGCAAGATTAGATTTACTGCTAACCAAAGAACCTGACGTAACTGAATCCTTGAAATATCTGTGTCCTGTAGGAAAAAGTGATCACGTGGTCACTGAGTTTCAGATGATAATAGGGAACATGGTGCCAAGAGACGAGCTTTATAGGCAGGGAAGATACAACTTTGGGAAAGCAAACTTTACAGAACTGAGAAAAAATTTTAAAAATGGAGATTGGAGAAAATTCAGAGAAACAAGAGAGATTCAGAGGAACTGGGATATCTTTCTAGACCTCTATATTTCAGGAGTGAAATAATATGTTCCAAGAGTAAGTGGGAAAGAAAACAGGAAAAAGGAGTGGTTTAATAGAAGGTGTATGATAGCAAAAAAATAGAGGGACATGGCATGGAACAAATGGAGAAAGAGAGGTAATAACAGAACAAAGGAAGAATATAAAAGAACTAAAAATGAATATACAAGAACTCGTAGAGAGGAAGAAAGGAACTTTGAAAAAGGTATAATCGAAAAATGTAAGGATGAACCCAAATTGTTTTATAGATTTGTTAATGGCAAACTGAAACAAAAGGAAGGAATCACCAAACTAAAAGTAGAAGAGGAGGTCTATAAAGATGCGGCAATGCAAGCTGAAATAATGAACAAATGTTTCCAATCGGTTTTTACTAATGAGGGGGAGTTTGTGGAGGGGGAGGGAGTGACTAGGGATGTGGCGATAAAAGATATAAAAGTGGAAGTGCAGGAAGTGTACAAATTACTGGAAACTCAAGATGTAAGGAAAGCCCCAGGACCGGATGGAATTTCAAACTGGGTACTGAAGGAATGCAGAGAACAACTAAGATTCACAGTTTAATTGTGTGTTCGGTGGAAGAAGGGAAAGTGCCTCGGGAATCGAAGAGAGCAAATGTGGTACCAATTTACAAGGGAGGAAACAAGGAAGAATCCCTGAACTATAGACCAGTGTCCCTAACCAGCTTGGTTGCAAAATTATGTGAGAAGATTCTGAAAGATAGGTGGATAAAATATCTAGAGATGAATATTTTGACTGGAAGTCAATTTGGATTCAGAAGTGGAAGGTCATGTGTTTCCACCTTGTTGAGCTTTTACTCAAGAGCGATTGATGTGCTACAGGAGAGAGACGGTTGGGAGGATTGTGTGTATTTAGATTTGGAGAAAGCCTTTGACAAGGTACCCCATAAGAGACTAATGTGGAAATTAAAGCATATAGGAGGACTGAAGGGTAACCTCCTGGAATGAATGAAAGACTTTTTGAGAGACAGACAAATGAGGACAGTAATAAAGGACAGGACATCTGGATGGAAAGAAGTAACAAGTCGTGTCCCACAGGGCTCGGTGTTGGAGCCAGTAATGTTCCTGATTTACGTAAATGATATGGTAGATGGAGTGAACAGTTATGCAAGTCTGTTTGCTGATGATGCAAAGATCTTGAGGAAGGTAGAGGTTGAAGGGGACTGTAAAATGCTGCAGGAGGATCTGGATAGGATACATGATTGGAGCTGGATGTGGGAAATGAAATTCAATGCAAAAAAATGTAAAATATTGGAAATGGGTAAAAGCACCAAGAGACCATCACTGAATTATATGATGGGTAATGAACCAATCACAAAAGCGAGAGAAGAGAAAGATTTAGGAGTGCTGGTCCTGGATAGTTTGTCACCTGAAAAACACATTAACAAGATAGTTAGAGAGACATATAAACTCTTGACCAAAATAAGAGTGGCATTTCATTACAAGAATGAAGAGATGATGATAAAATTGATAGTGCCCATGATCCGCCCCAGGTAAGAATATGCAGCAGTAGTGTGGTCCCCACACAAAAAGAAAGATATAAACAAGATTGAGAGAATACAAAGAACAGCAACGAAAATGATCCCCAATCTGGCAGATCTGTCATACAGTGAGAGGCTAGAAAGGCTGGATTTGCCTTCCTTAGAGGAAAGGAGAGAGAGGGGTGACATGATTGCAGTGTTCAAGACCATGATGGGAGTAGATAAAATTGAAAGAGAAGATCTGTTTGTATGGGATAAGAGAGCAACAAGAGGACACGGACTGAAACTGAAGAAGCCACGCTGCTTGAAGGACATCAAGAAATATAGTTTTCCATATAGATGCAAGACCTGTGGAATAGACTGGACAAAGAGATCGTCCAGTCTAAAAACTTAAACAAGTTTAAAGCAAAATTTGACTTACTGAGAAAAAGAGACGGGACCCCACGAGCGTAGCTCATTTCCTGTATATCATAATTAGGTAAATACAATTAGATAAATACATACAAAACTCCACACACACACAACCCCATAAACACACAACCCCTCCCCCCACACACACACATTACCTCACATACTACCCCTACCTACACACACACACACGTGCATGCAAGCCAACTACCTAAAGGGGGTATCACACGGTACCTGAAATCATGGTTTGCCAACTAAATCGTGGTAACCCTCCATGAAACCTTGGTAGCTGCCGAGGATTCCGTCGGCAAAACTCATTTCCATCCAGACCCATTCCGTGCCCACGGAATAAAGGACAAAACGTTTTTTTAAAGTTATAATTCCCTCCCAGAGTGCCTATTACTTTCCATTATATATATTATTAATTATGAAAGCTTAAATAACCTTTTATATTGTGCAGGGGTGAAATAATGATATCGATAATTTAGTTGTTTACACCGGGGAGAGCGGAATCATGGATGCAACACTCACGTTGGGTAAAGGAGTACTGTACATCGTAGTTCATTCAACACTGGGTATATAATGGTATCTGGGCAGATATTATGGATAAGGACTGCAGAAATTGCGCTCATTGAAAAAATAAGGCCATTCCCTTGTCTTTGGGATCACAAAGATCCCATGTTTCACAAGAAAACCATTAAAAGACACCTGCCGACTGTCGGCGGAGTTCGAGGAACGTGTGTGATAGGGTTTGTGCCTGGTTCCAGCAAACCAGGAACGCGTTCCGTCAGCAAACCATGATTTCAGGTACTGTGTGATACCCCCTTAACATCCCAACACAACCACACTTCACACACTAGCTCCATACACAATACCTTACACTCTAGCCCCATACACACCTCCACACACACTACCACACACACTGCCCCCTTCCTTAAACACACACACACAGACTACCTCAAACTTCTACACACTACCATATCTCACAAACTCACACACAATGGGGGCACTCACCAACCATTCACTCGATACAGTGCCACTTTGGGTGTCTCCCCTTTCCTCTCTTCCATCCTTCCTCTTCTGTCTTTCCTTCCTTCACTCTTTCCTCTTTCTTCTGCCTACGGGTGACTTTACTCTCCCTCTTCTGTTTTTCTTTCCTTCATTCCTTCCTCTTCCTTCTGCCTATGGGTAACTCTACACTAAGTGACAAGCCAAATGGTTTCCTGTACACCAAGAAACCATTTACTACACTGGGTGGTAACCATAAAACCAAATTATGGCGCCTGGTGGTTTAATGGGTAATTAAGGTGTTCCAATCGGATAGAGCCTGTGTAGGTTTATATCCAAGGGGTGGTTGGAGTTTATTGTTCACATAATGCCACTCAGAGATGAGTGAGGCTGGTCACTCTCATCTTAAATGTCAGGACCAACTTGCATAGCCCTGGGTTCCTACACTCCACATGGGGCAACATGGGATTGGATGATGGATGGATGGATGGACTACCTCAATCCCCTACACACTACTTCACATACTGCCCCCCACCCCCCCTACACACACACACACTACCTCACAACCTCCACACACTCACCTGCACCTACACACATTGCCTAACATCCTCCACAAATTCCCCCACACCTACACACACTACTCCATGCCGACACATTACCTCATACCCCAAACACTACCAGTGCATCATACCCTAAGACACAATGCTACCTCACCATTCTACACACTACCACACACCCACACACTACCTCACCCTTGCAGACTCCCTCACAACCTTACAGCTCACCTCATAACCTGTGCAACAGTATTTGGGCCGTACCACTCCCCGATGGGCTTTCCCTCATCAACCCCTAGCTGTGAAATGACATGGATGGAGAAGGTGGCGTGGCGGTGGTCCTCAAACAAGCTCATGATACGCAGGTACGTCGGGTCCGTGTTCTGGGCTGACCACTCCCATTCACGCCCTGAGTGGTGGAGGGATGGGACATTGTGGGTTTTTGTCACTATATTTAAGGACAAGTGAGAGGAAAAGGATGGGAAGGGAGAAATGAGGAGGAACTTCATGATAATGATGATGATGACAATGATGATGATTACAGTACTGATGATGATGATGATGATGATGATGATGACAAAAGTGATGAAGATGATGATGATGACAACAGATGATGATGATGATGACAACAGTAATGATTATGATGACAATAGTGATGATGATGATGATGATGATAACAACAGTGATGATGATGATGGCAGGAGTCATGATAATAACAACAGTGATGGTGATGATATAATGATTATGATGACAATACTGTACACTGATGATGATCACAACAAGAGTGGTGATGATGATAGTAACAGTCATGATGACAACAACAGCGATGATGATGATGATGATGTTGATGACAGGAGTGATGATTATGATGATGACAATACTGATAATGATTATGATGCTGGCAATACTGATGATGATGAAAAATCAATCTACACAATTTAAAGTGGGGTGTGGCAGAGTACCTAAATGCCTCCTAATAAGTGCCTCGGCCAGCACCATCTGTCCGCAGCGCAGCATGCAGCCCCAGCCCTTATCAGAGGTGTAGCCTGAGCCTCCAATGGCAGGGAAGTTCCGCCGATATGTCAGCCAGATCCTTGACTGAACATCACTCCGCAGAGCTGTGAGATCTGGAAACAAAATCATAAAATGGAAATGACCACTGCAAATGACAAATACTGTATTTCTTTTACAAGACACTGTATTGCACACATACCAGTAGCTATACCATAATGCTGTCAATGCCATATTACACATGTGTTAAGTCCGGTACTCAACAATTTTGTAAAAAGTTTGAATTTCAGTAGTTCCTGACCATCCCCCTTTGCTGAACTTTTTCAGTGTCTCAATAACACAGAGAGTAGGCTAGAATGCTCTACAATACAAGTTTCTCTAACTGTCAACATTAAACTACATGCACAGTGCACACTACATTTCTTTTTCAAAAATTTCAAACAAAAAACATGGCATCTCAATATTAACAAGGCATATGGGCCTGATGGAGTCCCTCCCGTTGTCCTCAAAAACTGTGCTTCTTGTGCTTACACCCTATCTAGGTAAACTCTTTCGCCTTTGTCTCTCAACTTGTACCTTTCTTTCTTGCTGGAAGTTTGCTCTCATTCAGCCAGTCCCAAAGAAGGGTGACCATTCCCAACCCTCTAGCTATCGTCCAATTGCTTTAACATCCTGTGTCTCAAAAGTTTTCGAATCAGTTCTTAACGGAAAAATTTTAAAGCATCTTTCCTGTTACAACCTTCTTTCTGATCGTCAGTATGGGTTCCGTCAGGAACGCTCCACTGGTGATCATCTCACCTACCTTTCAGATTCCTGGTCATCCTCCTTTCGGGACTTTGGTGAAAGCTTTGCCATTGCACTTGACATCTCAAAAGGCTTTCGATCGAGTCTGGCATAAATCTTTGAAACTGCCCTCCTACGATTTCTATCCTTCTATCTGTGCCTTCATCTCTAGCTTCCTTTCTGGTCGTTCTATAGCTGATGTTGTAGAAGGCCATCGTTCCTCTCCTAGACCTATCAACAGTGGTGTTCTTCAGGGCTCTGTCCTATCACCAACTCTCTTCCTTTTATTTATCAATGACCTTCTAAGCTGTACATCTAACTCTATCCACTCATATGCTGATGATTCCACCCTTCAACTTTCCATTCGATTTCCGCAACGTCCATCTCAGTAGTTACTTCAGCAAACAAGGGATGACGCTATGGCACACCTAATGTCTGACTTGGCTCGTATCTCTGATTGGGGTAAAAATAATCTTGTTATTTTTAATACATCAAAAACTCAATTCTTACACTTATCAAACCGACAAAATCTTCCTCAGGATTACCCACTAATGTTTAATAATGTCCTGCATCATCCTTGAACATGCTTGGGGTTTCATTCTCTCGGGATTTGTCTTGGAAAGAACATATTACATCTCTTGTGAAATCTGCTTCCAAGAGATTAGGTGTGCTAAGCCGACTCCGAACTTTCTTTACCCCTGCACAGCTGTTGACCTTGTATACGGGTTTTATTCGCACGTGTATGGAGTACAACTCTCATGTGTGGGGAGGCTCCCCACATGCAGCTCTTCTCAATAGGGTGGAGTCAAAGGCTTTTCGTCTCATTAACTCTCCTCCTCTTACTGATTCCCTTCAACCTTTTACTCTTTGCCACACTGTTGCTTCTTTATCTCTCCTCTATCGCTACTTCAGTGGTCACTGTTCCTTTGAACTGTCTGCTTGCATCCCTCCACCTCTACGACGGACACGTAGTACCCGTCTAGCAACAAACTCTCATCCCTTTTCTGTCCAACTCTCTAATGCAAGAGTTAACCGTTACTCCCACTCCTTCATTTATGCAACTGGTCAACTCTGGAACTGTCTCCCTCTGTCTGTATTCCCTACTTCCTATGATCTCCAGTCTTTCAGACGCAGTGTGTCCAGGTATCTCGAAATGAATGGATCTTGAATTTGGCTCTGTTTTGTAATGTTTTTACTTTATCTTGGAAGGAACAGTATGAAGGCCCTGGCCTTTGGTTCCTTCTTCCTTGCATTAAAAAAAAAAAAAAACATAGCCTCAGAGTCCTAGGGAGGAAACCATAAATGCCCCCCACCATCCGCCCCTCTCCCGGCGACAACTCAACGAGCTGCCTGGAACCACTGTCTGACTCACTTCTTCTTCAATTCTGCAATATTTGTGGCCTTTCCTCTAACTTTCGCTCTGTTGAGCACCACCCCTCCTCCTCTAAACCTCACCATCTTAGCTGTCTGAGACAACTGATAGCAAACCCTTTTCTGTATCCTCCTACTTTCTCTATACTCATTTCAAAGCCAAAGGTGGCTGTTGTGTATATATATGCAACAACTTACCTTGCTCTCATGTTCCTGAACTTGATTCTTCTGAATTCTCTACTCTCTGGCTCTGACTTTCCTGTCATTCAGTGACTACATATATCTGTTCTGTTTACTTGTCCCCTTAATTCATGTGACTATGAATTTTTTTTCGACTATCTTACTTCTACAATGGAACACATTCTATCCATTTCTCCTTTCTCTGAAATCTCCATTCCAGGAGATTTCAGTGTTCACCACCACCTTTGACTCTCCTCTCCTTTCACTGATCCACCGGGTGAACAAGCCTATATCTTTTCTATCCTTGATTACCTAAAGCAGCTTGTACAGCGCCCTACCCGTATCCCTGACTGCCTTGGAGAGAGCTCCAACATACCTGACCTCTTCCTTACAATTAATCCTTCAGCTTACACTGTTAATCTTTCCTCTCCGTTGGCTTCTTCCGATCACAACCTTACCTGTCCTATCGCTTCAGTACGGCCTGTGGACCCCCTAAAAAAGCGTCGACTGTGGCACTTTGGAGCTGTGGATTGGGAGGCCCTAAAGCGGTACTCCTTTGATTTTCCCTACAATGATTATTGCTTCCACGGCGGTACAATCAGAGGAGAGGGAGAGTGGCCATGTGAAGTTTGCCACAAGGGTGTGGGAAGTAATTCCATCTTGTGTAGTGTTTGTGATAAATAGGTGCACAAGAGATGTAGTGGTATTAGAGGTAGACTGCGAGATGATGCTGATTTCATGTGTGCGGCGTGTCGGGGAGAGCAGGTGGAGATTGTTAGGCGTGAGAGGGTTGAACTTGCAGGTGAGTCTCTTGAGTGTGTGAAGGAGTTTCGTTATTTGGGAGACATGTTATGTGCCGGAGGTGGGGCTAGAGTTAGCTCGGTTGCTAGGGTGAGAAGTGGTTGGAAGAAGTTCAGGGAGCTGTTGCCTCTCCTGACATTGAGAGGACTCTCCTTACGTGCTAAGGGGTCTTTGTATGCAGCATGTGTTTGGAGTGTGATGCTGTTTGGTAGTGAGACCTGGGCAGTAAAGGAAGAGGATATTCGCAGGTTTAAATGTACAGAAATGACAATGATTAGGTGGATGTGCAGTGCGTCACTGCGTGCAAGGTCTGGGGGGGTTGGGCTTATGATGGAAGAGTTGAGAGGTAGGATGGGACTGGAGTGTATTGGTGTTGTGATGAGGAGAGGTAGGCTGAGGTGGTTTGGACATGTGGAGAGGATGGGGGATGATAATTGGGTAAAGAGGGTGAGAGGTGTTAATATTGGGGGAGGGGTTGGGAGGGGTAGACCAAGAAAGACATGGGATGAGGTCATTAAGTGTGACTTAAGGGTTAGGGGACTGAACAGGGAGGCTGCCAGGGATCGAGCAGTGTGGAGAGCCACCATTAGGTGACCAAGGCCGAAGCATGCAAGCATGATGGAGCCTTCAAAAACGAAACGAAACGATGGCCAGGAGCAATCTGAGTGTGCCTTGTGCATTACGGAGGTTATTCTCGCATGCATGGAAGCATACATTCCCTTCTCATATCCTCTGACTAATGCAAGAAAGCCTTGGTTTAATCATGCTTGTTCTAATGCTGTCCGCAACAAGGAGAGGGCCTATAAAAGGTAGCAGAGCCAACCCACCCCTGAATCACATCTTTTTTATGTTTCTGCCCAGAATCGTGCTAAGTCTGTTCTTTCCTCTGCTAAAAATAATTTCATCCATGCTAAATGCTCTCAACTCTCCAACTTGAATTCTTCCCACTCCTTCTGGCACCTTACCAAAATCCTTTCTAACAATTTTACCTCATCATCTCTCCCTCCTCTTTTCTACTCTGATGTTTCTGTAGCTACTTCTTCTACTGATAAAGCAGATCTCTTCATTCAGACTTTCTCCTCCGAATCCACCTTAGACGATTCCGGTGCTGTTCCTCCATCACTTCCCCCCTCAGACTTGCTCATGGTTGACACTGAAATTTCTTCAGCTGATGTATTTTCTGCGATCAATGGGCTCAATATTAACTAGGCATATCGGCCTGATGGAGTCCCTGCTGTTGTCCTCAAGAACTGTGCTTATGTGCTTACACCCTGCCTAGGTCTTTCAACTTCTACCTTTCCTTCTTGCTGGAAGTCTGCTCTCACTCAGCCAGCCCCACAGAAGGGTGACCATTCCCAACCCTCTAACTATTGTCCAATTGCTTTAACATCGCTTATCTCAAAAGTTTTCAAGTCAATTCTTAACAGAAAAATTTTAATGCATCTTTCCTATCACGACCTTCTTTCTGATCGTCAGTATGGGTTCCACCAGGGACGCTCCACTGGCGATCATCTCACCTACCTTTCAGACTCCTGGTCATCCTCCTTTCAGGACTTTGGCAAAAGCTTTGCCACTGCACTTGACATCTCAAAGGCTCTCGATCGAGTCTGGGATAAATCTTTAATTTCCAAACTGCCCTCTTACGGTTTCTATCCTTCTATCTGTGCCTTCATCTATACCTTCCTTTCTGGTATTTCTATAACCGCTGTTGTAAACAGCCATCGTTTTTTCTCCTAGATCTATCAACAGTGGTGTTCCTTAGGGCTCTGTCCTATCACCAACTCTCTTCCTTTTATTCATCAATGACCTTCTAGGCTGTACATCTAACCCTATCCACTGGTACACTGATGACCCCAACCTTCACCTTTCCATTCGGTTGCAGCAACGTCCTTCTCAGCAATAACTTCAACAAACAAGGGATGAAGCTATGGTACACCTAATGTCTGACTTGGGTTGTATCTCTGACTGGGGTAAAAATAATCTTGTTTTTTTTTTAATGCATCAAAGACTCAGTTCTTACACCTAACAAACTGACAAAATCTCCCACAGGAGTACCCACTAATGTTTGATAATATCCAGCTTAATCTTGCATCATCCTTGAACATGCTTCAGGTTTCATTCACTTAGAACTTATCTCAGAAAGATCATATTACATCTCTTGTAAAATCTGCTTCCAAGAGATTAGGTGTGCTAAGCCGACTCCATACCTTCTTTACCCCTGCACTGTTTTATTTGCCCCTGTGCAGAGTACAAATGTCATGTGTGGGGAGGCTCCCCACAAACAGCTCTTCTCAACTGGGTGGAGTCAAAGGCTTTTCATCTCATTAGCTCTCCTCCTCTTACTGGCTCTCTTCAACCTCTGTCTCTTCGCCATACTGTTGCATCTTTATCTCTTTTCTATCACTACTTCAATGGTCACTGCTCCTCTGAACTGTCTACTTGCATCCTTCCACCTCTACGGCGGGCGCGTAGCACCCGTCTAGCAACAAACTCTCATCACTTTTCTGTCCAACTCTCTAATGCAAGAGTTAACCATTACTCCTGGTCCTTCATTTATGCAACAGGTCAACTCTGGAACAGTCTCCCTCTGTCTGTATTTCCAGCTAGCTATGATCTCCAGTCTTTCAAACGCAGTGTGTCCAGGCATCTCGAAATTATTGGATCTTGAATTTGGATCTCTCTTGTGGGGAGGCTCCCCACAAACAGCTCTTCTCAAATGGGTGGAGTCAAAGGCTTTTCATCTCATTAACTCTCCTCCTCTTACTGGCTCTCTTCAACCTCTGTCTCTTCACCACACTGTTGCATCTTTATCTCTTTTCTATAGCTGCTTCAATGGTCACTGCTCCTCTGAACTGTCTGCTTGCATCCCTCCACCTCTACAACGGGCGCATAGCACCCATTTAGCAACAAACTCTCATCCCTTTTCTGTCCAACTCTCTAATGCAAGAGTTGCACCCATCTAGCAACAAACTCTCATCCCTTTTCTGTCCAACTCTCTAATGCAAGAGTTAACCATTACTCCTGGTCCTTCATTTATGCAACAGGTCAACTCTGGAACTGTCTCCCTCTGTCTGTCTTTCCTGCTAGCTATGATCTCCAGTCTTTCAAACGCAGTGTGTCCAGGCATCTCGAAATGATCGGATCTTGAATTTGGCTCTCTCTTGTATTGTTTTTTTTTTTCTTGGAAGGAACAGTTTGCAGGCTCTGACCTTTGGTTCCTTCTTCCTAGCATTAAAAAATAAATAAACAAAATTATCATGCAATCCTTTGCTCTCCCATCAGGAGCAAAAGGGGCCCAGAGCTAAGCTACTTAGTCTTCATATCAAGGAAGCGTTGGCAAAAAACATTTTATTTTTTTTTTTACCTAACCCACCTAGTTTTTATATAAAATACTTGGGTTTTTAGAATAAAATAAGGGTAAAACCCAGGATTTTTATGAACCCTAAAATTTTTATACAGTAAATACTTTTATTTCTTTTAAATGATGTACCATAATTTATTTTACAGCAGAGTATTATTTGTGTAAGTTGGCCCATTATTTTTAATATTATTTTTTTATGAATTAATGTGCACCAGATGATTTAATCTGATAGGTCTATTAATTAATCCTTGATACTGATACTAAATTGCTCATAGCTTCTTACAGGATCACGACTCACCCTTGTGGATTGTTAGAGCTTTTTAAAGGCCGGTACCAAACTTCTGAATTCTATCTATCTATTGCCAGACGCCTCAATCCCGCACGGGGTGGCCACAAACAAATCGCCTCCATGTCAGTCTGTCCCCTGCAATTTCACTACCACGCTCCCAACTCACACCCCCCTCTTTCATATACCTCTCCACTCCATCCCTCCATCTCATCCTCAGCCTCCCCCTCCCTCTCGCCCCCTCCACCTCACTCACATACATTCTCCTCATCAGTCTTTCACTCTCCATCCTCTCCACATGCAAAATTGAAAATATATGCTACAATCTGCTGTAGCCTATATACAGTACTGTATTTTGTCTGTTTTTAAGTGAAATTAAGTTTTTTAAAAAAACAACTACCAAATATTAATTTACAGTTACTAAACTTAACATATCAGTTAACACTTCATGGCATGGCGGCTCAGTGGTAGAGTGCCTAACTCGAGACCAAGTCACCAAAGAGTCGTGAGTTCACGCTGTGCCTGGGTAAGCTACCATGCTGGGAGAGGTAGCACTCTCCTGTCACCTAGCTCGATCAGTAGAGAGTTGGCTTGCAGTCCCGTGGGACCCAGGTTCGAATCCTCGCTGAGGCAGGGAACAGTTTAAGAATTTGAATTTCATTAAAAACAGGCTTTACTGATCTACCAGAAGACCCGCCGACATGTCGTAAAAATAACCCCGCTAATACCAATACACCAGTCCTGTATGAGACAGCCCTAGCATGTATTCAATATGGACGGTGGGTGTTAGTGCCGAAGTGGTGACATGTAGAGGTGTATGAGGATGGCTGGGCCTTGATAGCAGGCTGTAAAGCCTATGCCCAGAGTCGGACACATAAAAAAAAAAAAAAAAAAACTAGCTGGTTGTAGCAGCCATGGCGGCTCAGTGCGTTAGAGTGCTCTGACTGAAGGGTCGGAGGTTCGAGTCCACCCAAGGGTCACTGATAGACATCTGGAAGGGCATCTGGTCATAAAGTGCTACATGCTCCAAAATCAAAGTCCTCTACCCAGGGGCAATGCCTTAGCCCTTATCGAAAAAAGAGGACACAACGTATTTAAAAAAAAAAAAAAAAAAGTATCTGACTGTACCACCACAAAATAATGGACTAACTAGGTACTGTACTGCTAAACTCATTTAATAAGCTTCAAAGCTGAAAATACGAGTACATTACAGTACAGTAAGTATAGTAGTGATGAATATCAACATACTCAGTGTGCACTACACAAACTATGAAATATTAATTTACAGCTTCTAAAACAAAATTTCAGCGTGCTTTGTGCTGTAAAATTTTATACGTTATTGTCAAATAATGAAAGAATGGACTAGCAATACTAGAGTGCCATAAAATATTAAGAAGGACCGTACAATGATAACATGTTCAGGTACACATACAAAGCATATTATGCGATTTTCACAATTACACTGGCAAGAAAATACTGAAAAAATATAATTTATATTCAACAAATTGTTTTGAGTGTATAAAATACAATCAGTCTTAATGGATGCAGTTTTTTGCATTCATTTATACCAAATTCTGGTGCCTGGTGGTTTAGTGGGTAATTAAGGCACTCCAATCAGATTGAGCTGGTGAAGGTTTATATCCAAGGGGTAGTTGGGGTTTATTGTTCATGTAATGCCATTCAGGGATGAGTTTTTTTTTGTTTTTTTTTAATGCATGGAAGAAGGAACCAAAGGCCAGGGCCCGCATACTGTTCCTTCCAAGAAAAAGTAAAAACAATACCAAAGAGAGCCAAATTCAAGATCCATTCATTTCGAGATGCCTGGACACACTGCGTTTGAAAGATTGGAGCTCATAGGAAGTAGGGAATACAGACAGAGGGAGACAGTTCCAGAGTTGACCAGTTGCATAAATGAAGGACTGGGAGTAACGGTTAACTCTTGCATTAGAGAGTTGGACAGAAAAGGGATGAGTGTTTGTTGCTTGACGGATACTACGTTCCCGTCGTAGAGGTGGAGGGATGCAAGCAGACAGTTCAGAGGAACAGTGACCATTGAAGTAGCGATAGAAGAGATATAAAGAAGCAACAGTGTGGCAAAGAGTAAAAGGTTGAAGGGAATCAGTAAGAGGAGGAGAGTTAATGAGATGAAAAGCCTTTGACTCCACCCTACTGAGAAGAACCGCATGTGGGGAGCCTCCCCACACATGAGAGTTGTACTCCATACACGTACGAATAAAACCCGTGTACAAGGTCAACATCTGTGCAGGGGTAAAGAAAGTTCGGAGTCGGCTTAGCACACCTAATCTCTTGGAAGCAGATTTCACAAGAGATGTAATATGTTCTTTCCAAGACAAATCCCGAGAGAATGAAACCCCTAGCATGTTCAAGGATGATGCAGGACTGAGCTGGACATTATTAAACATTAGTGGGTAATCCTGAGGAAGATTTTGTCGGGTTGATAAGTGTAAGAACTGAGTTTTTGATGCATTAAAAATAACAAGATTATTTTTACCCCAATCAGAGATATGAGCCAAGTCAGACATTAGGTGTGCCATAGCCTCATCCCTTGTTTGCTGAAGTAACTGCTGAGATGGACGTTGCGGAAATCGAATGGAAAGGTGAAGGGTGGAATCATCAGCATATGAGTGGATAGGGTTAGATGTACAGCTTAGAAGGTCATTGATGAATAAAAGAAAGAGAGTTGGTGATAGGACAGAGCCCTGAGGAACACCACTGTTGATAGGTCTAGGAGAAGAACGATGGCCGTCTACAACAGCAGCTATAGAACGACCAGAAAGGAAGCTAGAGATGAAGGCACAGATAGAAGGATAGAAACCGTAAGAGGGCAGTTTGGAAATCAAAGATTTATGCCAGACTCGATCGAAAGCCTTTGAGATGTCAAGTGCAATGGCAAAGCTTTCGCCAAAGTCCCGAAAGGAGGATGACCAGGAGTCTGAAAGGTAGGTGAGAAGATCGCCAGTGGAGCGTCCCTGACGGAACCCATACTGACGATCAGAAAGAAGGTTGTGACAGGAAAGATGCTTTAAAATTTTTCTGTTAAGAACTGATTCGAAAACTTTTGATACACAGGATGTTAAAGCAATTGGACGATAGTTAGAGGGTTGGGAATGGTCACCCTTCTTTGGGACTGGCTGAATGAGAGCAAACTTCCAGCAAGAAGGAAAGGTACAAGTTGAGAGACAAAGGCGAAAGAGTTTACCTAGGCAGGGTGTAAGCACAGAAGCACAGTTTTTGAGGACAACAGGAGGGACTCCATCAGGCCCATATGCCTTGTTAATATTGAGGCCAGTGATGGCAGAAAATACATCAGCTGAAGAAATTTTAATG
>JAGKTI010000362.1:100044-116979 GCA_018397915.1 Birgus latro
AAAACTTTTGAGACACAGGATGTTAAAGCAATTGGACGATAGTTAGAGGGTTGGGAATGGTCACCCTTCTTTGGGACTGGCTGAATGAGAGCAAACTTCCAGCAAGAAGGAAAGGTACAAGTTGAGAGACAAAGGCGAAAGAGTTTACCTAGGCAGGGTGTAAGCACAGAAGCACAGTTTTTGAGGACAACAGGAGGGACTCCATCAGGCCCATATGCCTTGTTAATATTGAGGCCAGTGATGGCAGAAAATACATCAGCTGAAGAAATTTTAATGCCAGTCATGAGGAAGTCTGAGGGGGGAAGTGATGGAGGAACAGCACCGGAATCGTCTAAGGTAGAATTGGAGGAGAAAGTCTGAGCGAAGAGATCTGCTTTATCAGTAGAAGAAATAGATACAGAGCCATCAGAGTAGAAAAGAGGAGGGAAGGATGATGAGGTAAAATTGTTAGAAAGGTTTTTGGCAAGGTGCCAAAAGGAGCAAGAAGAATTCAAGTTGGAGAGTTGGGAACATTTAGCACGGATGAAATTATTTTTAGCAGAGCGAAGAAGAATTCGAGTTGGAGAGTTGGGAACATTTAGCACGGATGAAATTATTTTTAGCAGAGCGAAGAACAGACTTAGCACGATTCCGGGCAGAAATATATAAAAGATGTGATAAAGGGGTGGGTTGGCTCCGGTACCTTTTAAAGGCCCTCTCCCTGTTGCGGACAGCATTAGAACAAGCGTGATTAAACCAAGGCTTTCTTGCATTAGACAGAGGATATGAGAAAGGAATGTATGCTTCCATGCCCGAGAGAATAACCTCCGTAATGCGCAGGGCACACTCAGACGGCTCCCGGCCATGGAAGCAATAATCATTCCAAGGAAAATCAAAGAAGTACTGCCTGAGGGCCTCCCAATCTGCAGCTCCAAAGTGCCACAGGCGCCGTTTCTTTGGAGGGTCCACAGGCTGTACCGGAGCGATAGGACAGGTTAAGGTAATAAGGTTGTGATCAGAGGAGCCCAATGGAGAGAAAAGATTAACAGTGTAAGCAGAAGGATTAGTTGTTAGGAAAAGGTCAAGTATGTTGGAACTCTCTCCAAGGCGGTCAGGGACACGGGTAGGGTGCTGTACAAGCTTCTCTATGTCATTAAGGATAGAAAAGATGTAGGATTGTTCACCAGGTGGATCAGTGAAAGGAGGGGAGAGCCAAAGGCAGTGGTGAACATTGAAATCTAATAAATTGGAGATTTCAGAGAAAGGAGAAATGGATAGAATGTGTTCCATCGTAGAAGTAAGATAGTCAAAGAATTTTTGATAGTCAGTAGAATTAGGAGATAAGTAAACAGCACAGATATATTTAGTCAGAGAATGACAGGAGAGCCGAAGCCAGAGAGTAGAGAATTCAGAAGAATCAAGTTCAGGAACATGGGAGCAAGATAGATCGTTGCGTACATATACACAACAGCCACCTTTGGCTTTGAAATGAGAATAGAGAAAGTAGGAGGATACAGAAAAGGGTTTGCTGTAAGTTGTCTCAGACAGGTGAGTCTCAGAAAGAAAGAGAAGGTGAGGTTTAGAGGAGAAGAGGTGGTGCTCAACAGAGCGAAAGTTAGAGGAAAGGCCGCGAATGTTACAGAAATGAAGAAGGAGTGAGTCAGACAGTGGTTCCAGGCAGCTCTTTGAGTCATCACCGGGAGAGGGGCGGATGGTGGGGGCATTTATGGTCCCCCCCCCGGGGACTCCGAGGCACGATTAACAGTCGCCATTTTTAACAAAATTTGAAAAGGAAGTGTAGTGTGTAGCGTGTATGTAGTTTGGTGTTGACAGTTAGAGAAACTTGTATTGGAGAGCATGCTGGTCTACTCTCTGTGTTACTGAGACACTGAAAAAGTTCAGCAAAGGGGGATGGTCGGGAACAAGTCCTGAGGGCTGATGAAACGGGAGCTCCAGGTCTCCCTGTCATCAGCTTTCCATCCTCCTTGGGAGTACTGCCCTGCTCGACTGGTGCTACAGTCTACTCCACATTGAGGTTGGTCACTCTCATCTTAAATGTCAGGACCAACTTGCCTAGCCCCTGGCTCCTACACTCCTCTGTGGGGCGACATAGGATTGGGTAATGAATGAATGAATATAGTATCTTACTGAATTTTTAAATTAAATCTGTAAATAAAAAATGTACGTATTATTTGTGTAAGTTGGCCTGCTATTTTTAATTTTAGATAATTAATTAATTAAGCTGAGAAATTTGTATGTATGGTATGCAAGGGTGAGCTTGTGATGAATGACCAGCTTTAGAGTATGAACTTTGGCAATGAGACACTGGAGATGGTGGACAAGTTTTGCTACTTGGGTGATACCACCTTTGTCACTGGCTGGGGAAACTTCAGAGAACTGCTGCCAATTCCAACCATGACAAGACTTCCACTCCCTTTGAAGGGAAAGGTGTATGCTTCATGTGTCAGATGTGCAATGACATATGCCTAAGAAATGTGGCCTGTCAAAGCAGATGATATCAACAGAATGGAACATAACATAATGAGAATGGTGAGATGGATGTGTGGGACCAAACGCAAAATATGGATATCTAATGAAGAACCGAGGAGATGGTTAGGTACCAAGAGTATCAACAATGAGATGTGCACAAGCAGACTTTTGGGCATGTGGAAAGGATGGATGAACTAAGCTGGGTGAAAAGATGCAAGTCGGTGAATGTACAAGCAGCTGCACCAAGAGTTGGACCAAGAAAGACGTGGGATCAGACTATACGATCTGATCTTGAATTTAAAAACCTGACAAGTGAGGCAGGTCTGAATAGGGCTGCCCGGAGCATCACCAGTAGGATGTGAAACTGGAACCGCACTTTGTGTGGAGCACTTGGTCTTTAAATTTGTGTATGTACACATCTATAAGTATATATTTAATTAATTAAATAATTAAGAAAGAAATGCATTCAGGAGCTGAATACTAATCACCCACCAGAATATCTATCTATCTATCTATTGCCAGACGCCTCAATCCCGCACGCCCGCACGGGGTGGCCACAAACAAATCGCCTCCATGTCGCTCGGTCCCCCGCCATTTCACTACCCCGCTCCCAACTCACACCCCCCTCTCTCATGTACCTCTCCACTCCATCCCTCCATCCCATCCTCGGCCTCCCCCTCCCTCTTGCCCCCTCCACCTCACTCACATACACTCTCCTCATCAGTCTTTCACTCTTCATCCTCTCCACATGCCCAAACCACCTTAACGTGTTTCTCCAAACGCTTCCTATCCCGTCCAAAACCACACCACAACGCTCCTTCACTTCCTCATTTGTTAGTCTGTCTCTCCATGTGACTCCACACGCTCCTCTCAAATAACTCATTTCCACTGCTCTCACTCTTGACTTCTGTCCTTCCAACAGGGTTCAAGCTTCACTTCCATATGTTAGAGTTGGTATCACAATACAGTAAGACCTCACTATAACGGACTAATTGGGGCTCAGGCCAGTCCGAAATATGCGAAATTCCGATAAAAGCGACATCCGGACTTACCCCTGCTAATCCGGACTTTTTCCGATATATCAGACATTAGTCCGGATTGCATCAATGGTTTTCACCACCATTGCAGTATTGTACTGTGTTATACCTTCACTACATTAATCAAATGGTATAATAATACTGTACTGTGCACTGAAAAACATGTCTTTTACTTGTCTTATTTTGGTGGACATAGCTGAAGTTGTCAGGCAGTCCGGACTGCTTTCTGGCTTTATCGGACTTTTTCCAATATATAGGAGTTTAGTCCGGTAGCTCCTCGAGTCCGATAAAAGCGAATTCTGGTCTACTGAACTCTGTTATATCGAGGTTTTACTGTACTGTCATGTAACAACTTTTTCACTTCCATGCTCACCTCTCTGTTTCTTATCACTGCTCTCAATGAACCAGCAACCTTCCTTCCCTGCTGCAACCTTTGAAGCACTTCACCCTCCAGACTTCCATCCTTACTCATCACACTACCCAAGTACTTAAATGCCATATCCTCCCCATCCAATCTCACTGAAAATTCACTTGCTTCACTTCTCTCGAAGACCATCACTTTACCCTTCCCTACATTCACCTTTAGATTCCGTTTCTTACACACACTCCCAAACTCATCTACCAAGCCTTGCAGCTCCCCTTCGTCTTCGCTCAACAACACAGTATCATCTGTAAACAACAGTACAGGGAGTTTTCAAACACTGCCCTCTCTCACCAGGGCCGCTCCAACATCCACTGCCCAACCTTGTATCTCTTTTATAACCCCATCCATGTACAGATTGAACAACCATGGAGACATGACACATTCTTGTTTCAATCCAACCTTCAAATGGAAAGATTCACTCAGTTTGCCATCCACACGCACTGCAGCCTTAGCACCCTCATACATACTCTTCACTGCCTTCAACAACTTCCCATCCACTCCATATATTCTTAATACTTTCCACAATCCTTGTCTATCCACCCTGTCATATGCTTTCTCCAGATCCATGAAGGCTGCATACAACTTCTTTCCCTTCTCTAGAAACTTTTCCACTAAGGATTTACGAATGAATATCTGGTCTACACAACCTCTTCCCTTCCTAAAACCTCCCTGCTCTTCTCTAACTAATTCATCTGTTATTTCCCTGACTGTCAATTAGTATCCTGCATAAAAAAATATAAAAAAATATATATATACTTTTCCTATTACACTGAGAAGGCAAATGCCCCTATGATTACCACACACTGCTTTTTCCCCTTTTCCTTTGTACATAGGAATAATTATACCTGACTTCCAATCCTCCGGGACTCTACCCTCCTCCCACGCCAATCTGCACACCATCCACATCCATTCTATTACTAACTCTCCCCCATGCTTCAGCATTTCACCACACACTCCATCAATTCCAGGGGCTATCCCCATTTTAACTTTCTTCATTGCTTCCACCACTTCCATCCTACTGATTTCTTCCTCTCTTCTCACAACCCTCCCTCTCCCCGACATTCCCCAGCCACTTATACTTGCATTACTTTCATTCCCTATGTTGAAGGCAGTGAAGAGTATGTATGAGGGCAATCGAGTTATCCCCGTACCCTGAAGGTTGGGTCTATGAATATGCGTGGTTGTAGTACGATTGAGGCTAAAAGGGAGGAGATTGGGAGAATGTTTGTGAGAAGAAAGTTGGATGTGTTAGCTTTGAGTGAAACAAAGATGAAAGGGAAAGGTGAGTCTACATTTGGAAGTGTGAATGGAAGATTGTCAGGTGTTGATAGAGGAAGGGCAAGAGAAGGTGTGGCCTTGTTAGTAAGCCCGGAAGTACAGCAGTGTGTGACTGAATGGAAAGAGGTGTCATCGAGACTGATGTGGGTGAAAGCGAAATTTGAATGTGAGTTGTGGGTATTTGTGAGTGCATATGGGCCTGGTAGTGAAAGGGATGAAGAAGAGAAGGAGTCTTTCTGGAATGATGCTGATGAATGTTTGCAGAGTTTTGGAGCGAATGTGAATGTGGTAATAATGGGGGATCTGAATGCTAGAGTGGGAAAAGTAGCAGTTGAAGGTGTAGTTGGTATACATGGTGTGCCTGGAAGAAATGAAAATGGGGAACGAATGATAGGTGTGTGTGTTGAGCGAGAGATGGTGACTGGGAATACCTTGTTTGAGAAGAAAAATATTTATAAATATACATGGGTGAGACAGGAGGGTGGAAAGGTTGTTGACAGAGCATTGATGGACTATGTGGCTGTTTCCAGGAATGTAATAGGAAGATTGTTGGATGTGAGAGTTTTGAGAAGGGAGGGTGGAGGTATGTCTGACCACTACCTGGTGGTGGGAAAGTTGAGAGTAGGTAAAAGATGGGTGAGAGCTAGGAGAGTTAGGTGTGGCAGGGAGGTTTTGAAAGTGAGTGAGTTAGATAAAAGAGAGAAAATGATAGAGTATCAGGAGAAATTGAGAGATCAGTGGTACGCAGTGAAAGATCAGGAGAGTGGCAGTGTGGAGGAGGAATGGCAGTCGTTTAAGAGTGCTCTGGTGGGGCATGCAGAAGAGGTGTGTGGTGTGAGACAAGTGGGTGGTGGTGTAAGAAAGAGAAGTGAATGGTGGTGCGAGGAAGTAAGTATGGCTGTGGGTGAGAAGAGACATGCATATGAAGTGTGATTGCAGAGGAAGGATGAGGTGTCATATGAGAGGTATAAGGAAAAGAGGAATAGGGCGAGAAGGTTGTGCATGATGCTAAAGTGGCAGCAGATGAGAGGTGGGGTAGGCGGATGACTGAGAATTTTCAGGAGAATAAGAAAATGTTTTGGAAGGAGGTGAAAAGGGTGCGAAAGGGAGAGTCTGGGAAGGAGGAGCGAGTAAAAGCAGAGGATGGAAGGATGTTAACTGAGATGGATGCAGTAAGGAAGAGGTGGGCGGAGTACTTTGAAAGATTGTTGAATGTAGAGGAGGAAAGGGAGGCTGAGATTGTGGCAGATGGAAGGGTGCAAGGAATAGATGTGTTGGAAGAGTTGAATGAATCTTTGATCACAATGGAGGAAGTGCAAGAGGCAGTAAGGCAGATGAAAACAGGGAAAGCTGCAAGTATGGATGAGTGTGCTGTGGAATGCCTGAAATGTGGTGGAGCAACTATTGTTGACTGGTTAGTAACATTGTTGAATGTGTGCTTTGTGCAAGGTATGGTGCCAATTGACTGGGCAAGTGCTTGTGAGGTCCCATTGTATAAAGGTAAGGGTGATAAGTATGAATATACTAGCTTTAGAGGTATAAGTCTGTTGAGTGTGGTAGGTAAGGTGTATGGTAGAGTGTTAATTAAGAGAGTTAGAGAGGGTACAGAGGGAGTGATTGGTGATGAGCAGTGTGGCTTTAGGAGAAGGAGGGGATGTGTGGATCAGGTGTTTGCTGTGAGACAGGTGTGTGAAAAGTATTTAGTGAAAGGTAAGGATGTGTTTTGGGCATTCATGGATTTAGAGAAAGCATATGATAGAATTGATAGGGAGGCTTTGTGGAATGTTTTAAGATTGAATGGGCTTGATGGCAGGTTACTAAAAGGAGTGAAAAGTTTTTATGTATAGTAGAGCGTGTGTAAGAGTGGGAAATACTGTGAGTGATTGGTTTCCCGTGAGAGTGGGGCTGCGGCAGGGATGTGTGATGTCGCCTTGGTTGTTTAATATTTATATGGATGGTGTTGTAAGGGAGGTGAATGCAAGAGTGTTAGGTGGAGGACTGAGTCTGGTGAATGATGGTAGAGAGTGGAATCTGAAGCAGCTGCTGTTTGCGGATGATACTGCACTGGTGGCTGATTCAGAGGAGAGATTGAGACAGTTAGTAGAGGAGTTTGGAAGGGTGTGTGAAAGGAGGAAACTGAAAATAAATGAGAATAAGAGTAGAGTGATGAAGTGTACGAGGTTGATAGATGGTAGGAGGATGAATATAGTTTTGAATGGTGAGTTGCTTGAGGAGGTTGAGTGTTTTAAGTATTTAGGGTCACATGTTGCTGCGGATGGAAGAATAGATGCAGAAGTGAAGTTTAGAATGAATGATGATGGAAAGGTGCTGGGAGGAATGAAAAAAGGGTTTGGATGTCGTTCACTCAGAATGGATGTAAAGAGAAGGCTGTATGGGGGTGTTGTGGTACCGACTGCATTATATGGGGCTGAAACATGGAATATGGATGTAGCAGAGAGGAAAAGTTTGAATGTAATGGAGATGAGGTGTCTGAGGAGTATGTGTGGAGTGACGTGTATGGATCGAGTGAGAAATGATGAAGTGCGAAGGAGGGCTGGAATTGTTTGGGAGATGGCTGATCGAGTTGAACAGAGGGTGTTGCGATGGTTTGGGCATATGGAGAGAATGGATAATGAGCGATTGGTGAAAAAGATAACTATATCTGATGTAAGAGGTGTAAGGCTGAGACGAAGACCACGAATAGGATGGATGGACAGTGTGAAGAGAGTGTTGGATGCGAGAGGGTTGTCTGTGGAGCAAGGAAGAGTGGCTGTGTGTGATAGAAATGAATGGAGAGAAACTGTGAATGAATAAATGATGACGCAGCCCTGAGGGGATATTCTCCTGCATTTTGTCTGATCAGCTGATCAGGTCAGATGCAGGTAAGGGGCTGGATCCATTATGATGTGGCAGGGGTAAACCAGCTTTGCTGTCGGGCCCTGCTGCGAATGTCACTGACTGCACTGCGTAGTTGACCCTCGTGTGGTGCGGTGCGGTGCGGTGAGGATCTCTCCCTTCTCCCCTTTAGGGTTAAGATGTGAATGAATGTGTATGAGTGGATGAGTAAATTGGTAGTGTGTTGACCTGTCTCGGCTACCTCCCTTTTTCTTGGGGGAAGCAGCCTAGGTAAATAGATAGATAGATGTTCAACAGTTTATTAAAGTGTTCTCTCCATCTGTTTAATTTTTCTCCCTTAACCACTAGTAATCTACCATTTTTATCTTTTACATCCCCACTGACTTCACTGGCACCCTGTCTAGCTCTCTTTACCTCCTTCCAGAACATTTTCTTACATTCCCTCCACTTTGCACGAGAATATGCTGTTGGCTAAGTCCAAGATTTTGGCCATATCTTGATACCTCGAAGGTTTCATGTTGATGGCTCAAGTCATTCATGAGATACATTATGCTAAAGGCAGGCGATGAAAAAATAGTTGACCTTTGGCAGCCATTTTGGTGACTCTGACCTTGACCCCAAATGCCCACTTTTGAACTCATCCAAGATTTTGGTCGTATCTTGGTACCCTGGTTTCATGTTGATATCTCAAGCCATTCACGTGATATAATGGGAAAAACACACACACACACACACACACACACACACACACACACACACACACAGGTTGCCAACGGAGATGGAGCTCTTTGTGGATTATGGAGAAATTATCGCCGAATCAGCGGAGAAAAGGAGACAAGCCTATTGTGGTTATGTGAATGAATATGTGAGTGGTGGTCCCGTCTGATGCTCATGCAAAAACCGCAGATTTTGGTCAATCAAGAACACAAGACACAGTGGAAGTAGAAAGTTCTCGTAGTTTGCATCATGGCGGAAGGAAATAGTTCATTGTTTACATCTGATGGCGGTGAATTTGCGGGCTTCTCAAGCGAGGGTAAGGGTAAAGGAGTTACTAAACTGAACCAAGCAAGAATAGCAGGATTGCAGAAAATGGCGGAGAGGTATGGACAACAAATAGAACATTGCAGGAACGGATCTTAAAACAGGAGAGAGATCAAAGTAATGCAAAGTACATTGGAAAAGTATGCAAACGTAGTGCTGAACAAGAAAGTTACAGAATTAAAAGTGAGTAACGAATCTGCCTCAAATGTAATAAAACAGCTCAAGAGGGAAAATAAGATGTTGGAAGGAGAAAGGAACAGGATGGAAAGTAAACTAGGTAAGCATGAATCAAAATCAAGGATGCAAGATGAACACATTGAGGAAATCAAGGAGCAACACATGGGGTGGAAGAAATTTCAAGAGGAAGGAAATATAAATCTGAGAGATTATAGAACAACAAAGCAAGGAAAAGGTGGAAAAGGAAGTGGTTAGGATGCTAAGAAGTAGGGAATCTTTAGTCAGGGATGTAACAAAAAAGAAAAAATGCATGATAATTTCAGGAGTAAAAGAAAGGGAAAGAGAGCTGAGTATGGCTAAAGAGATAGTATCAGTAGTTATGGAGGGTAACAACAAAGCTCAAGAAGAGACTGAAGAAGTGTTTAGGCTAGGAAAGTACGAGGAAGGAGGGGCGAGGCCACTTAAAGTTGAAGTCTCGATAATAGTAAATAAAATTATCAACAGAACAAGGAAAGTGTCTGACAAGGAGGAGTTCAAGAATGTTTGGATAAGGAGAGATGCAAATGAAAAATAATGAGCCAGAAACAAGGGAGCCAGTAAAGGAAGCAAAGGCAAAAAATGAACAAAGAATGGAGGAAGAGAAGACAGTGTTCTATTAAGAAGAACATAAGAAGAGAGGATAACTGCAGTAGGCCGGTTGGCCCGTGCTAGGCAGCTCCTAGAAGAGTAACTGAACTACTAGGATGAGATAAGGACAGCAAAGAAGAAGGCTCCCCCCCGCCCTCCAAACCCTCCAGCCGAAGCCGGCAGGAAAAAGTCAGAAAGAACACCACGCAGCATAGAAAAACTGGTGTGGACATTTTATAGGAAAGTGTGAAAGGAGAACAGAGACTATCATAGTGTAACCTGAAAAGGAAAAAGTATGAATTAGTATTGGTTATAAGATTTTTTTTCTTTTTCTTTTTCTATACCCACCCCTTATTTGTCATATGCTTATCTAGCCAATGCTTGAAACTCACAATGGAAGGGGCAGCAACTACTTTACTAGGAAGCTTATTCCATTCATCTACTACTCTATTACCAAACCAATTTCTACTTATTTCCTTATTGAAACGGAATTTTTCTAGTTTGAAACCATTACTTCTAGTTCTATCCTGTATGCTCACTTTAAGTACCTTGCTAATATCTCCCTTGTTTATACCCTTCATCCACACCTCAATTAAGTCTCCCCTTACTCTACGTCTCTCTAATGAGTGCAGATTTAGTCTTTTCAGTCTGTCTTTGTATGACAGGTTTCGAACATCATGTATCATTTTTGTCATTCTTCTCTGTACACTTTCTAACGAGTTAATATCCATTCTATAGTAAGGACACCAAAATTGTACTGCCTAGTCTAAATGTGGCCTTACTAATGCTAGATAAAGTTGCAGTATTACTTTTGATGACCTATTGCTCACGCTTCTCGAAATAAATCCTAGGACCCTATTTGCTTTATTTCTCGCATTAATAGACTGTTGCCTTGGTTTGAGGTCGTTACTAACCATGACTCCTAGATCTCTCTCGCATTCCGATTTACTAATTTCTTTGTTATCTAAGCTGTATTTAGTATCTCCAATGGTCTTGCCTACGTTAAGTACTTTACATTTTTCGACGTTAAATTCCATTTGCCAAGTTTTAGACCATCTGGATAATATATCGAGGTCATTTTGTAAGTTATAAATCAGAAATTATAAGAAAGTGGTACTGACGAAAAGAGGGAGAGAAGAGGGAATAAAGAACAACTAAAAAAGTCGGAAAGTGGCATATACAGTAAGACCTCACTATAACTGACTAATTGGGGCTCAGGCCAGTCCAAAATATGCGATTTTCCGATAAAAGCGACATCCGGACTTACCCCTGCTAATCCGGACTTTTTCCGATATATCAGACATTAGTCCGGATTGCATCAGTGGTTTTCACCACCATTGCAGTAATGTACTGTATTATACCTTCACTACATTAATCAAATGGTATAATAATACTGTACTGTGCACTGAAAAACATGTCTTTTACTTGTCTTATTGTGGTGAACATAGCTGAAGTTGTCAGGCAGTCCGGACTGCTTTCTGGCTATATCGAACTTTTTCCGATATATAGGAGTTTAGTCCGGTAGCTCCTCGAGTCCGATAAAAGCGAATTCCAGTCTACTGAAGTCCGTTATATCGAGGTTTTACTGTACTAATGTTGATGATTTAACATCGGCAACGTTAGAAATTAATGATTACTTGAGGGTACATGAACCAGATATTATGTGCTTTGTAGAGACCAAGTTAAGAGAGGATATTGATATCCATATGGGAGATGGTAAATACAAACTGTGGAGAAGACACAGAAAAGAAAAAATGGGAGGAGGAGTGATGATAGCAGTGAAGAACAACATCAATGTGGATAATGTGGAACTGGGAGAGGGTAGGGCTGAAGTGGTAAATATAAAATTAGAAACTGGAGAGAATGGGAAGAGGGACATCACAATGGTATATGTTCCCCCTAGGGGCATGGAATGACGATGAATACCAGGAGAGGTTGTCAGACATGGTTAGACATCTGCAGAAGGTGACAGAAAAGAAACTGCATAATTCTGATGGGTGATTTTAACTGTAAAGAGGTGAACTGGAAGGAATGGGACTCAGGTGGCAGTGAAGATTCATGGGGCACTATATTGTTCAAGATAGCAATGAATAATGTAATGACAATATGCATCAAAGAAGAGACAAGATTCAGAGGTGATGACATGCCAGCAAGACTAGATTTACTGCTAACCAAAGAACCTGATGTAATTGAATCTTTGAAATATCTGTTTCCTATAGGGAAAAGTGATCACATGGTCACTGAGTTCCTGATGATAAAAAGGAACGTGGAGCCAAGAGATGAGCTTTATAGGCAGGGAAAATACAATTTTGGGAAAGCAAACTTTACAGGAATGAAGAAATTTGTCGAAAATGTGGATTGGAGAAAATTCAGAGAAACAAGAGAGATGCAGAGGAAGTGGGATACCTTTCTAGACCTCTATCATTCGGGAGTGGAAAAATATGTGCTAAGAGTATGTGGGAAAGAAAACAGGAAGAAGGACTGGTTTAACAGATGGTGTATGATGGCAAAAAAAAGTCAGGGACATGGCATGGAACAAATGGAGAAAGAGAGGTAATAATAGAACAAAGGAAGAATATAGAAGAACTAGAAATGAATATACAATACAAAAATACGTAATGAGGAAGAAAGGAACTCTGAAAAAGGTATAAGTGACAAATGTAAGGAAGAACCCAAATTGTATTACAGATATGTTAATGGCAAATTGAAACAAAAGGATGGAACCACCATACTGAAAATAGATGGAGAGGTCTATAAAGATGTGCGGCAATGCAAGCTGAAATAATAAACAAATGTTTCCAATCGGTTTTCACTAAAGAAAGGGATTTTGTGGACAGGGAGGGAGTGACTAGAAATGTAGTGACAAATGATATAAAAGTGGAAGTGCAAGAAGTGTATAAATTACTGGAAACTCAAAAAGTAAGGAAAGCCCCAGGATTGGATGGAATCTCTAAATGGGTACTGGAAGAATGCAGAGAACAAATGGTGGATAGGATTCACAGTTTAATTGTGTGTTCTCTGGAAGAAGGGAAAGTGCCTCGGGAATGGAAGAGGGCCAATGTGGTACCAATTACAAGGGAGGAAACAAGGAAGAACCCCTGAATTACAGACCTGTGTCCCTGACCAGCATAGTCGCAAAATTGCGTGAGAGAATCTTGAAAGACAGATGGATAAAATATCTGGAGGAGATGAACATTTTGGCTGAATATCAGTTTGGATTCAGAAGTGGAAGGTCACGTGTTTCCAACTTGAGCTTTTACTCAAGAGCGACTGATGTACTACAGGAGAGAGACAGTTGGGTAGATTGTGGGTATTTAGATTTGGAGAAAGCCTTTGACAAGGTACTCCACAAGCAACTAATGTGAAAACTGGAGCAAGTAGAAGGACTGAAGGGAAACCTCCTGGAGTGGATGTGAGACTTCTTGAGAGACAGACAAATGAAGACAGTAATGAAGGATAAGATGTGTGGATGGAGAGAAGTAACAAGTGGAGTCCCACAGGGCTCTGTGTTAGTGCCAGCTCTGTGTTAGTGCCAGAAATGTTCCTGGTTACATAAATGATATGGTAGATGGAATGAACAGTTATGCAAGGCTGTTTGCTGATGATGCAAAGATCCTGATGAGAGTAGAAGTTGAGGAAACCTGTAAATGCTGCAGGAAGACCTGGATACGATTCATGATTGGAGCCGGATGTGGGAAATTAAATTCAATGCAAAAAAATGTAAAATACTGGAAATGAGTAAAAGTATCAAGAGACCATTACTCAATTATATGATGAGTAATGAACCAGTCACAAAAGCGAGAGAAGAGAAAGACATGGAGTGCTGGTCCAGGATAGTTTGTCATCTGAAAAACATATTAACAAGATAGAGAGACATACAATCTCTTGCCTAACTTAAGAGTGGCATTTCATTGCATGGATGAGGAAATGATGAAAAAACTGATACTGGCCATGATCCACCCAAGGTTAGAATATGTGACAATAGTGTGGTCCCCACACAAAAATATATAAACAAGATTGAGAAAATACAAGGAACAGCAACCAAGATGGTCTCTAGCCTGGCAGATATGGTCCCCACACAAAAAGAAAGATATAAACAAGATTGAGAAAATACAAAGAACACCAACCAAGATGGTCTCTAGCCTGGTAGATCTGTTGTACAGAAAGAGGCCGGGAAAGCTGGATCTGCCTTCCTTGGAAGAAGGGATAGAGAGGGGTGACATGATTGCAGTGTTCAGGACCATGATGGGAGTGGGGAAAAGAACTGTTTGAATGGGATGGGAGAGTAACAAGAGGACACAGAATGAAACTGAAAAAAGCCATGCTGCTCGAAGGATACTAAGAAATATAGTTTTCAATATTAGCAGGAGTAGACTGTAGCACCAGTCGAGCAGGGCAGTACTCCCAAGGTGGATGGAAGGCTGATGACAGGGAGAGCTGGAGTTCCCGTTTCATCAGCACTCAGGACTTGTTCCTGACCATCCCCCTTTGCTGAACTTTTTCAGTGTCTCAGTAACACAGAGAGTAGACCAGCATGCTTTCCAATACAAGTTTCTCTAACTGTCAACACCAAACTACATGCACACTACACACTACACTTCCTTTTCAAAATTTGTAAAAAAAAAAAAAAAAAATGGCGCACATAAATCATGCCTCGGAGTCCCCAGGGGACCATAAATGCCCCCACCATCCGCCCCTCTCCCGGTGACGACTCAGAGCTGCCTGGAACCACTGTCTGACTCACTTCTTCTTCATTTCTGTAACATTCGCGGCCTTTCCTCTAACTTTCGCCCCATTGAACACCACCTCTTCTTCTCTAAACCTCACCTTCTCTTTCTCTCTGAGACTCAGCTGTCTGAGGCAACTGACAGCAAACCTTTTTCTCTATCCTCCTACTTTCTCTATTATCATTTCAAAACCAAAGGTGGCTGTTGCGTATATATACACAACGATCTATCTTGCTCTTGTGTTCCTGAATTTGATTCTTCTGAATTCTCTACTCTCTAGCTTCGGCTGTCCTGTCATTCTCTGACTAAATATATCTGTGCTGTTTACTTATCTCCTAATTCTACTGACTATCAAAAATTCTTTGACTATCTTACTTCTACGATGGAACACATTCTATCCATTTCTCCTTTCTCTGAAATCTCCGTTCTAGGAGATTTCAATGTTCACCATCACATTTGCCTTTCCTCTCTTTTCACTGATCCACCTGGTGAACAAGCCTACATCTTTTCTATCCCTAATGACCTAGAGCAGCTTGTACAGCACCCTACCCGTATCCCTGACCGCCTTGGAGAGAGTTCCAACATACTTGACCATTTCCTAACAACTAATCCTTCTGCTTACACGTTAATCTTTTCTCTCCGTTGGGCTCCTCCGATCATAACCTTATTACCTTAACCTGTCCTATCGCTCCAGTACGGCCTGTGGACCCTCCAAAGAAACGCCGCCTGTGGCACTTTGGGGCTGCAGATTGGGAGACCCTCAGGCAGTACATCTTTGATTTTCCTTGGAATGATTATTGCTTCCATGGCCGGAAGCCAACTGAGTGTCCCTTGTGCATTACGGAGGTTATTTTTTCGGGCATGGAAGCATACATTCCTTTCTCATATCCTCTGACTAATGCAAGAAAGCCTTGGTTTAATCACGCTTGTTCTAATGCTGTCCGCAACAAGGAGAGGGCCTATAAGAGGTACCGGAGCCAACCCACCCCTGAATCACACCTTTTATATATTTCTGCCCGGAATCGTGCTAAGTCTGTTCTTCGCTCTGCTAAAAACAATTTCATCCGTGCTAAATGTTCCCAACTCTCCAACTCGAACTCTTCTCGCTCCTTCTGGCACCTTGCCAAAAACCTTTCTAACAACTTTACCTCATCATCCTTCCCTCCTCTTTTCTACTCTGATGGCTCTGTAGCTATTTCTTCTACTGATAAAGCAGATCTCTTTGCTCAGACTTTCTCCTCCAATTCCACCTTAGACGATTCCGGTGCTATTCCTCCATCACTTCCCCCCTCTGACTTCCTATTGTCTGACATTAAAATTTCTTCAGCTGATGTGTTCTCTGCCATTACTGGCCTCAGTACTAAAAAGGTATATGGTCCTGATGGAGTCCCTCCTGTTGTCCTCAAAAACTGTGCTTCTGTGCTTACACCCTGCCTAGGTAAACTCTTTCGCCTTTGTCTCTCAACTTGTACCTTTCCTTCTTGCTGGAAGTTTGCTCTCATTCAGCCAGTCCCAAAGAAGGGTGACCATTCCCAACCCTCTAACTATCGTCCAATTGCTTTAACATCCTGTGTATCAAAAGTTTTCGAGTAAATTCTTAACAGAAAAATTTTAAAGCACCTTTCCTGTCACAACCTTCTTTCTGATCGTCAGTATGGGTTCCGTCAGGGACGCTCCACTGGCGATCTTCTCACCTACCTTTCAGACTCTTGGTCATCCTCCCTTCGGGACTTTGGCGAAAGCTTTGTCATTGCATTTGACATCTCAAAGGCTTTCGATCGAGTCTGGCATAAATCTTTAATTTCCAAACTGCCCTCCTACGGTTTCTATCCTTCTATCTGTGCCTTCATCTCTAGCTTCCTTTCTGGTTGTTCTATAGCTGCTGTTGTAGATGGCCATCGTTCCTCTCCTAGACCTATCAACAGTGGTGTTCCTCAGGGTTCTGTCCTATCACCTACTCTCTTCCTTTTATTCATCAATGACCTTCTAAGCTGTACATCTAACCCTATCCACTCATATGCTGATGATTCCACCCTTCACCTTTCCATTTGGTTCCCGCAACGTCCATCTCAGCAGTTACTTAAACAAAAAAGGGATGAGGCTATGGCACACCTAATGTCTGATTTGGCTCGTATCTCTGATTAGGGTAAAAATAATCTTGTTATTTTCAATGCATCAAAAACTCAGTTTTTACACATATCAACCCGACAAAATCTTCCTCAGGATTACCCACTAATGTTTAATAATGAACAGTTATGTCCTGCATCATCCTTGAACATGCTTGGGGTTTCATTCTCTC
>JAGKTI010000362.1:128417-143776 GCA_018397915.1 Birgus latro
TAAGGGACTGAATAGGGAGGCTGCCAGAGATCGAGCAGCGTGGAGAGCCGCCATTAGGTGACCAAGGCCGACACATGCAAGCATGTTGGAGCCTTCAAAAACGAAACGATAAAGTGACTATATTCTGCTGTCCAGTTTGTGAGAGGGGTCGCTGTAGATTTGGGTTGGATTATATTGAGTCTGTTTGTGGTGAACCATTCACTTAGTGTGTTGAGCTAAGGCTGGAGGATGTGTGGTTGTGTTTGTGTTTTGGTGTGTACGTGTAAGTGTTATGTCATATGCATAGGACGATATGTGTATCTGTGGTGTGTGGTGCGTGGGTATGTCATGCATGTATAGATTAAAATGTGCAGGGGACAAAACAGATCCCTGAGGGACGCTGTTTGTGAAGTTTCTGATGTTCGATGACTGACCAGCAAATGTTACATGTGCACATCTGCCTGCTAAACAGCCTACCAGCCATCTTTTTGTGTTATGGTGTATGTTTGTGTTGAATACTTTGCTTGTGAAGTTATGGCATAGGATGACATCAAAAGTTTTGCTGATGTCAAGTGTGACTAGGAGTGTTCTGTGTGGTGGCGAAGCTGAATTCATGCCAACGAAAACTCTTTGCATAAGGTCTGTAAGAAGAGTGTTTGTGGAGTGTAGTGGCCTAAAACCATGTTGTGATGGGGCTAGGTGGATGAGAGGTATTAAATTGTAATATTAGACATTCCGTGACTTTGGAAAGGGTACAGAGGAGTTTGATGGGGCAATGTGAGGAAGGCAGTGAGGTCTTTGTTGGGTGTGGGGAATAGTGATGATAGTACCATTTGTCCAGATGTTGGGTATTATGTTGTGCGAGTAGCTGTTGTAGTTTGATATGTTGGTGAGTGCTTGTATGCCTTGTGGTCCAAGGTGTTTAAGATGTATGTTGCTTATGTTGTCTGGGCCACAGGCAGATGAGTGCGTAAGGCTGCTAATGATATGCTTTGTCTGGTTGTAGGAGAAGGGTGCAAAGTCTGGGTTTGTGGGGAACTGTCTCTTGCGTCAGATGACATATCAGTCATCGCGATGGAGGTTTAGATGACTGACGTGTGAAAAGTGATATATGAGTGTTTGCTTGTTCTTTGTTTGAGGGTATGGTGTTTGTTGTTGTGATGGCAGCCTGTGATTGTGTAGTGTTGCTGTTGGAAAGTGTGATGCTGTTCAGTGTTTTGTAGAGTTTGCTGGTGTTTGTTTCGTGATCAAGTGTTTGGAGATAATTATTCCAATTTAGTGTTTGTTGGTCTGATATTTTACTGTTTGAGTGTTGAATGCTTGTATTTATTGTACAGTGTTTTGTGTATGGGGTGTTGGGGTGTTGCAGTGTGTCACACTGACTGATGAGGCCTTGAATTTCTGAATTGAAGTTGGAGTTATGTCTCTTTCTGCTGCCTCTTGGGATGCATCTTTTGTCAGTGTTTTGAATAACTGTATTGAAAGTGTGCACAGTGGTGTTGATGTTTGCGATGGGTGTACTATTTAATGTTTCAGTGTTGTTCTGTTTCAGTTGTGAAGGCCTCCCAGTTGGCTGTCTTAAAATTAGTGCATGAGTGTCTGTGGCCAGCTGGAGTGATTCTGGTTTTGGTAGTGATGATGATCAGGAGGTGGTAAGAGGTAAGGGTTTTGAACAATCTCCAGGATGTTGTGGGGGTGAGGTTTGGGAAGCAAGACATGAAGTTTGGGGATGATGGGAGGAAGAGGGCTTGGTGTAGGTTATGGGTATGTTGATGGAGATTGTTGAGGATGAAAAGATTATCTGTATGGGATTGTAGTACCAGCCCTTTGTCTGTGTCAGGGTTGTTGACATGCCAGGCTGATGCCTTGGCACTGATATCAACAACCAGGATGATGTTGGGTATGTTGGTGATGTGGTGTATTCGAGGAGAGTAATTGTGAGTTCTGTGGGGGATGACTGGGGAGGAATGTATGTACAGTAATCCCTTTAAGACCCGGACGCCCAAGTCCCGGACACCCTATGTCCCGGACATTTTGGGCTTGGGTCCAAAAATGGCCAAAAAACGTCAAAATCCAAAAAAATAAAAGCCGATGTGTGTTCATCCTTTCTCTAAATTTGCCGTGCGGTTATGAACAGCTGCATTGATCTGGCTGTTAATGTATATCTGGCAACACCCTGGACACTACCAAACTCACTGATGCGCTTGCCAGTGCTCACCGAGCTCTCGTCAGAGGAGGATGTACGCTGTCGATGGTCTTGCTGCATAAATTCTCAGTTTCTTCCCTATGTCTTCCTAGCATTATATTTTCACCTGACATATCCAAGATGCCTGGAAAGTACTTCAGTGATGTAAAAAAGTTAAAAATATTAACTCCGACAGGCAAAAACATCACTCTGCTGAACTTTTTCAGTGTCTCAGTTACACAGAGAGTAGACCAGCATGCTCTCCAATACAAGTTTCTCTAACTGTCAACACCAAACTACATACATGCTACACACTACACTTCCTTTTCAAAATTATCTTTGAAAATGGCGCACAAAAATCATGCCTCGGAGTCCCCAGGGGGGGGGACCATAAATGCCCCCACCATCCGCCCCTCTCCCGGTGACGACTCAAAGAGCTGCCTGGAACCACTGTCTGACTCACTCCTTCTTCATTTCTGTAACATTCGCGGCCTTTCCTCTAACTTTCACGCTGTCGAGCACCACGTCTTCTCCTCTAAACCTCACCTTCTCTTTCTCACTGAGACTCAGCTGTCTGAGGCAACTGACAGCAAACCCTTTTCTGTATCCTCCTACTTACTCTATTCTCGTTTCAAAGCCAAAGGTGGCTGTTGCGTATATGTACGCAACAATCTATCTTGCTCTCATGTTCCTGAACTTGATTCTTCTGAATTCTCTACTCTCTAGCTTCGGCTGTCCTGTCATTCTCTGACTAAATATATCTGTGCTGTTTACTTATCTCCTAATTCTACTGACTATCAAAAATTCTTTGACTATCTTACTTCTACGATGGAACACATTCTATCCATTTCTCCTTTCTCTGAAATCTCCATTCTAGGAGATTTCAATGTTCACCACCACCTTTGGCTCTCCTCTCCTTTCACTGATCCACCTGGTGAACAAGCCTACATCTTTTCTATCCTTAATGACCTAGAGCAGCCTGTACAGCACCCTGCCCGTATCCCTGACCGCCTTGGAGAGAGTTCCAACATACTTGACCTTTTCCTAACAACTAATCCTTCTGCTTACACTGTTCATCTTTTCTCTCCGTTGGGCTCCTCCGATCATAATCGTTTACCTTAACATGTCCAATCGCTCCAGTACGGCCTGTGGACCCTCCAAAGAAATGCCGTTTGTGGCACTTTGGAGCTGCAGATTGGGAGGCCCTCAGGCAGTACTTCTTTGATTTTCCATGGAATGATTATTGCTTCCTTGGCCGGGAGCCATCTGAGTGTGCCTTGCGTGTTACGGAGGTTATTCTCTCGGGCATGGAAGCATACATTCCTTTCTCATATCCTCTGACTAATGCAAGAAAGCCTTGGTTTAATCACGCTTGTTCTAATGCTGTCCGCAACAAGGAGAGGGCCTATAAGAGGTACCGGAGCCAACCCACCCCTGAATCACACCTTTTATATATTTCTGCCCGGAATCGTGCTAAAGTCTGTTCTTCGCTCTGCTAAAAATAATTTCATCCGTGCTAAATGTTCCCAACTCTCCAACTCGAATTCTTCTCGCTCCTTCTGGCACCTTGCCAAAAACCTTTCTAACAACTTTACCTCATCATCCTTCCCTCCTCTTTTCTACTCTGATGGCTCTGTAGCTATTTCTTCTACTGATAAAGCAGATCTCTTCACTCAGACTTTCTCCTCCAATTCCACCTTAGACGATTCCGGTGCTATTCCTCCATCACATCCCCCCTCTGACTTCCTCTTGACTGACATTAAAATTTCTTCAGATGATGTGTTTTCTGCCATCACTGGCCTCAATACTAAAAAGGTATATGGTTCTGATGGAGTCCCTCCTGTTGTCCTCAAAAACTGTGTTTCTGTCCTTACACCCTGCCTAGGTAAACTCTTTCGCCTTTGTCTATCAACTTGTACCTTTCCTTCTTGCTGGAAGTTTGCTCTCATTCAGCCTGTCCCAAAGAAGGGTGACCATTCCCAACCCTCTAACTATTGTCCAATTGCTTTAATATCCTGTCTCAAAAGTTTTTGAATCAGTTCTTAACAGAAAAATTTTTAAAGCATCTTTCCTGTCACAACCTTTTTTCTGATCGTCAGTATGGGTTCCGTCAGGGACGCTCCACTGGCGATCTTCTCACCTACCTTTCAGACTCTTGGTCATCCTCCTTTTGGGACTTTGGCGAAAGCTTTGTCATTGCACTTGACATCTCAAAGGCTTTCGATTGAGTCTGGCATAAATCTTTAATTTCCAAACTGCCCTCCTACGGTTTCTATCCTTCTATCTGAGCCTTCATCTCTAGCTTCCTTTCTGGTCGTTCTATAGCTGCTGTTGTAGATGGCCACTGTTCCTCTCCTAGACCTATCAACAGTGGTGTTCCTCAGGGCTCTGTCCTATCACCTACTCTCTTCCTTTTATTCATCAGTGACCTTCTAAGCTGTACATCTAACACTATCCACTCATATGCTGATGATTCCACCCTTCACCTTTCCATTCGGTTCCTGCAAGTCCATCTCAGCAGTTACTTTAACAAAAAAGGGATGAGGCTATGGCACACCTAATGTCTGACTTGGCTCATATCTCTGATTGGGGTAAAATAATCTTGTTATTTTTAATGCATCAAAAACTCAGTTCTTACACTTATCAACCCGACAAAATCTTCCTCAGGATTCCCCACTAATGTTTAATAATGTCCAGCTCAGTCCTGCATCATCCTTGAACATGCTTGGGGTTTCATTCTCTCGGGATTTGTCTTGGAAAGAACATATTACATCTCTTGTGAAATCTGCTTCCAAGAGATTAGGTGTGCTAAGCCGATTCCAAATTTTCTTTACCCCTGCACAGTTGTTGACCTTGTACACGGGTTTTATTCGCCCGTGTATGGAGTACAACTCTCATGTGTGGGGAGGCTCCCCACATGCAGCTCTTCTCAATAGGGTGGAGTCAAAGGCTTTTCGTCTCATTAACTCTCCTCCTCTTACTGATTCCCTTCAACCATTGTCTCTTTGCCGCACTGTTGCTTCTTTATCTCTCTTCTATTGCTACTTCAATGGTCACTGTTCCTCTGAACTGTCTGCTTGCATCCCTCCACCTCTACGACGGGAACGTAGTACCCGTCTAGCAACAAACTCTCATCCCTTTTCTGTCCAACTCTCTAATGCAAGAGTTAACCATTACTCCCAGTCCTTCATTTATGCAACTTGGCAACTCTGGAACTGTCTTCCTCTGTCTGTATTTCCTACTTCCTATGATGTCCAGTCTTTCAAACGCAGTGTGTCCAGGCATCTCGAATTGAACGTATCTTGAATTTGGCTCTCTTTTGTATTGTTTTTGCTTTTTCTTGGAAGGAGCAGTGTGCCGGCGTGTGGCCTTTGGTTCCTTCTTCCCTGCATAAAAAAGAAAAAAAAACTTTAAAGTGATATTTTCACCTATCAGAGTTATGTCATGTCGAAGGTTTCTAGCTAAATATAGGAAAGTACTGCATCAAGGTCTTCTGCAGTGGCTGTAAGTGCAGCACAACACTGGATTACTGAATGTGCTTCAAGTGCACCTTCACCACTGTCAGAGCCATGGAGGAAGCAGGTTAATCTTCACAACGGCCACGGACGTGTCGTAAGTACTCTGTTCATTGCTAAACATTTTCCTTACTCACTTCTAATTTCTCATTCTCTGGTTCCTTTTCATTTATTTTATTGTTTCCGTCCCTTATATGTGTGAATAGGGTCTTAAATAGCTGCTGTGCATGTCCGGTAGGGAGTTATTTAGGTGGGTTTCAAAGTTAGGTTGGGTTGGGGGTCTACAAGTACCTGTCCAGGGGCATTTTTCCCAAGTCCCGGACAAGACCAAGTTCCGGATGTTGCTTGGCCTCTATTATATCGGATCTTGGAGAGATTACTTGAAGACTGTTATGTGTGATTTGTTGCCAGCGCATAATTCAACTGATTGTATTTCTGTTATGGTATCATATGGGGGGAGAAGTGATTTTGTGTGTGCACTAGTATTGGAAAAGTTGATGGATTGGTGTAATGGGGTGACGAGTCCACCCCCACCGCCATTGGCCCAGTCTCATATGATGGTAGTGAAGTTATGAAATGTAGGTGTTTTTTGTGTTCTGCGAAGTTTTGTTTCTTGTAAGATGGCAATGTGTGTGTTTTGTTGTTTGATGAATTGTGTGAGTTTTTGTTTTTTGTTGTTTATGCCATCAACATTTATTAGAAGAATGTTTATGTTGTGTGTACCATGTGTGTTGGGTACTGCAGCATGGGGGGGGGATAGGAGAAGGTTGCGACAAAGATAAGGGTTGGGGTGGCTTAGACTGGGGTGGAATGAGAGAGTTGGGGGACTGGATGGTGTGGGAAGGATCGGTGGGTTAGGCTGAGGAGGTGTGGAGGGAGTAAGAAAGGGACTGGTGGAGGGGTTAGAGGGTGGGATGAAGGAGCATAAGGAGCAGGTCCAGGTGTTTGTGTAGCGTTCTCTGGTTGCAAACGTTGTGTAAGTGAAAAGGGTCCAGTTCTGGCAGAACAGCACGGAAATTAATCCTCTGTCTGTCGACTCAAAGTGATGTGTTTTGAGCATGTTGGACATGTGTATTTGTTGATGGGTCCTGGATTGCTCTTGATATCACCAGCTAGAAGAAGTCTTCAAGACATGACCACCAGAGAGTCATTTCTCGGTGTAGAAAAAATAGTGTTGTTGTGTGTGTTGTGCTGGGAGATGTGGTACTTGCCCGAGCAACCGAAGTCACTCCCAAGTTCTCGAGAGCCGTGAGGGGCCGGGGAGAGGTTGGCGGTGATTTGGCTCCCCATGCTGTACTCCTCTGCTTTGACAGCCTCTGGAGGGTGGACCCACGATGAAGACGCCATCGCTCCAAGTCCTCAGGAGCAAATGTTGTATGATGTACTGTAGTGGCCTTTTACACTGGCTTTCAAAGTCAGGTTACGTACAGTACAAATGAGTGCCAGGGGAAAAGTCCATTATCCAGACAGAGCCATTACCAGGACATGCCTTTGGCTCTATTAATTTGGATAATTGAGGGATTACTGTATTCATGTTCACCGTCCACTAATTTCTGAGAAAATATTTCTGAATTAACTTATTTAAAGTGAAAATACACACACATATGCCACTATGTTGATTTCACTAGTACCTAATCAGGTGATTTTTTTTTTTTTCACATCTACTAATGCTGTTGGCGAGATGTAATCACTCTGTGCTCAACCTGCGTGCATAACTGCATATCTAACCCACAGAATGCTTTGTTTACTGTTTACTTATGATGTATTTATGATACTGCACACTCTTCTAAGTCTGCACCATTGAAATTTTAATAATTAGTAAGGTCACTGAGTGATTTTCTTCTGACTGTTGGTGGCCTTGGTTCCAGTTACCACAACTCGTAGGCCTACCCCAAACTATGACTGTGGTATAATATGCAGCGTGATTTTTTAGGCAAATTTTTTTGGGGAAAAAGTGAGTATAATACGCATAAAATGGCGGGAAATACAGTACATGGCATGCCTGGACTCGCTACACCACCAGAAGTCCATTTAGTAAAATCACCACCACCTAGCACAGTATATGGTTACATGAAACAATCTGGTCTGTCACGCAAAGTATGATCACCTGAAAGCTCCAATACATCTGGTAAGTGGATGTGGCTGCCCTCACCTACCACATTTAAAGTAAAATCCTATCTAATATAACTCCTTCTGAGGTGTGGGGACCCAAGCACTGAATAAATAAATCGTTACATTTAACAGATTCAAACCAACGCATACATCACATGACCCTTACTCCACATTGTATTTTAAATTAAGATGACATGAACAGTTCAAAGGAATGTAAGAGAGAGTTAAAATGGTTTTAACCCTTTCGTGGTTGCAACTTCTCTACTGTGAGTATTTTCTTGCAGCTAAGTCAAACAACACTATTCAACTGTCAGGCTGATCTTTATAAGGCAGTTTACCTCTCCTCTGTCATTGTTTTATAACCTATGGTAGGTGGTGGTGACCATCATCCACTCATTTGATGTAGTGCTGCCTACCTCTTCCTTTACCTTTATCATTCTTTTTCTGTGTCTGAATTCCTCTCTTCCTATTTCTACCAGCTTTCCTGTCATTTTTATTACTCTTCTTTCCTTTTCTGGTGGATTTACAATGAGTGACAAGTTTAATGATTTCCTGTAAGCCTGGAAACCATTTACAATGCTGTGTAGTAACCATATAACCAACCCCTATGTGATCCCTATGTGTCAACAAATGGGTTGGCGGTGGCGTTATACTAGATTTTTTTCCAGCTGATGATCCACTTTCGTGAATGTGGCACCTGCGCACTCCTGTCACTTGATTGGTTGGTTTCAATTTCATACCTGAAGTATCATATTTACAAAACACAATTGTACCTTATATTCCAATTCTCATAAATGTTGTTTTGCATTGTCACTGTAATACTGTATACAAACAGACATGAAACGAGTATGTATCTGTGCTTCACCCAAACGAACAATGAATTTGAGGAAGTTGAATTTGAACTGAAATCTTTATTGCTGTAAAAGGTACAGAGTTGTTGCATCTCTAATAAATAAAAAAATATATATATACTTACGGATAATATGGGCGAAGGTATCGATCAAATGGAGTAGGTGTGATCTATAGTAAAGTCTCACATCTTGCGAGACGAAACAACTTGTTTTTCCCACCTGGCCGTCTCTCGTGTCTCCGTCCTCTCCTCTGTAGCGACTGTTCCATTCACCTCCCCACTTCCACCACTTTACCACTGACAAAACCGCTAATTTACTTAGAATGGTACTATTGTCTAATGTAACAAGTGCCTAAGTATTAAGATACCTTTTATTTGCACTTACCCAGCCAAATGCATTTATTAAAAAAAAAAGTATAGGGAGATGCAAAAACTCTTTACCTTTTACAATAAATATTTCAATTCAAATTCAACTTCCTCAAATTTATTCTGTTTAGGTGAAGCATAGATACATACTCGATTCATGTCTGTCTGCATAGTACAATGATGATGCAAAACAGCATTTATGAGAATTGGAATATAAGGTACAACTGATTTTTGTAAATATGATAATTCAGGTATGAAATTGAACCCAACCGATCACGCGGTAGGAGTGTGCAGCCACATTCACGAAAGTGGATCATCAGCTGGAAAAAAATCGAGTATAGTACCCCTCCCTGTAAAACAACCAAGTCAAAGACAAATGGCCACCCCTTAGAGGATTGTGGTGTTTGACTATGGATAGGTAGACAGACAGAAATGTTACTTCATATGAGGATTGCAGTCTGGACTGTGCAAACCATCATAGTGCCTCATATGGGGCCTGCAGCTCAGCAAGGGTTAAGAGTGTTAATAGTTGGACCATTAACCCTCTCATTGTTAGGAGAACTCTATCAATTATTCCATGTAATGATGGGTTTTCCAGGAATGGAAGAAAGGTGGTAACAAAGAGGAGTACTTGGCTGCCTAGAGTAGGGCTAGAAAAGAGGTTTATAGGGCAATGTCTGAGCCACAGAGACTTTTACCCTATAACCTAAATAATGTGGATGGGAAATTGCATGGAAGGGAATAATATGATTTTAAAGGTGGCAAATCAGATGAAGAGGGGGAATAAGTTTATCATAGGTGAACAGTGTGTGGATAATGATGAAGGAAGGGTTGTGGTGAACATTGGGGATATTAAAGATGCATGAAGAGAACATTACATCCAGTTGTTGAATGAGGAGTTTGACAGGGACAAGGAACATTTGGAGCCAGCAGATCCAGTGTTTGGCCATTCGCCTTTGACTGACACTGCTACTGTGAGGGGGGGCAATAGACAGGATGCAGATGGGGAAGGCAGCTGGTGTGTCTGGGTTGACTGCTGAAATGTTGAAAGCCTCAGGAGATATAGGAGTGAGGTTGGTCACGGACGTGATAAATACGATTATATAAAAGTGTTGTCCCAGATGATTAGTGATTAGCTGAAGAGTGTAACTGTAATGTGAACATGGGGACAGGTGTTGCCTTGGAAAGAAGAAATTATAGAGGCATAAAGGTTTTAGACCAGATAATGAAGGATCTGGAGAGAGTTCTAGAAGGTCAGAGAAAGACTGAATACTGATGAGATGCAGTTTGGATTTATGCCTGGCAAAGGAACCACTGATGCCATTTTCATTGTTCGAAAGCTTCAAGGAAAATATATAGGAAAGAAAAGGGAACTGTAATTTACTTTTGTTGATTTGGAGAAGGCCCTGGACAGAGTCCCAAGAGAGGTGATGAGGTGGGCAATGAGAAAGCCCGGGATTGAGGAGTGGCTGGTTAGGGATGTTATGGCCATGTACGTGGGTGCTCACACCCAGATAAGGGTGAATGGAGATTTGAATAATGAGTTTTCTTTGAATGGTGGTGTGCATCAGTGGTCAGACTTGAGCCCCTTGTTGTTTATCGTGCTACTTGAAGCCCTCTCACATGACTTCAGAAATGGACTACCATGGGAGATGATGTACAGTGGAGCCCCTCAGATAGTGTTTTTTAAAGTAGCGAATCCATGGATAGTGACAGGAATGAAACTATCTCATAGCGATTAATGCTGCATGGTTAGCATAAATCCGCTAGGCATTTAACACGTAGCGAGCAGGTGGGCAGATTTGCCAAGGTCGGACCCTGGTAACACTGATAGTGAGTGTGAGTCTATCGTCATTCAGTTCATTGACCCATGTGGAGTGAAAGTATGTATCTTAAGCTTTTCTTATAACTAATCTCCAACTATCTCTCTCCTACCAAGTTTTACAGTTTTAAATTTTTCCTTTACCTTTACTTTTCTCTTGGAGGAATGCCGGTATCTAGGCGATACTGACAGGTGGAAGGTGAACCTCCCTGCAGTTACCCCAAGAAGAAGAAGAAGAAGACTGTTTGTTTATCCACGTGCCGCGCATTCATTCAACTTGTCACAGTCTCGCCACTGTTAAAGTTTTTTGTGACCTTCCATTTACTGTCTGGTTACTGAGTGTTCTAATATCAAGGCTTCAACTTCAGGGGCTGGCCGAAGTGATGGTGGTGGCCCAGGGAAAAAACAGGAAGTGCTGGTAATGTAAAAGTGACCGAAAAGCCCAGACAATACATGCGTGGCAAGCCAAAGAAACAATACTGCGTGGAGGAAAAGAAAAAGATAATTTTTTGAACATGTAGTATACGTTTATCTTATTACAGTACTGAAGAAATATGATGTGATACTGATGGGTAATGGAGGAAATTAGGGGTATAGCTGAAGGAGTCCAGGACTGTAATAATCTTTTTAGGTAAGAAGTTTGCCCCTCGGGTAGCGATTTCATGGATAGCGGCCATTTTGGCGAACTAATAAGGTCGCTATCCAAGGGGCCCCACTGTATGCTGATGATTTGGTGTTGGTTGCAGAGAATGAAAGGGAGGCAGAGGAAAGATTCAGGAAGTGGAGAGATTGTATGGGGCACAAGGGCTTAACAGTACAGTAAACCCTTCATAAGCCAAACTATATGGGGCTCTACCTTGGTTCGAATTACCGATTTTTCCGGCTTACCGAATTTTCACCCCCCAAAATTGCTAAATTACTGAATTTTCACCCCCCAAAATTGCTAAGACAATACCTATTACTTGTCCTTTCAACACTAAATTAAAGAAGCATATATAAATAAATTAGTTATGACAAAAAACAATATAGCGCATTTAATATACATTTAACCCCTTCAGTGCTGGGTGTATTTTCATTTTGTTCTTGCTGCCACCAGACAATTTTAGTCAGTGTAGGTTGGATCTGTGGAAGTGCACGGGGTTGGTACAGCCTTCGTTAGCCCCTTCAGTATGAGAGTCCAGTCCTGAGTGCCATAAAATCGGCTGGAGGAAGCGTAAATACAGTAGAAATAGATGTCACAGTACTGAAGTGGTTAATTGGTAGAAAATCATTCACAGAGGCAGTACCGACTGTCGGTAACGTGTGTTGGAGATGGATTTTCACCCCCCCAAATTGCAATAACAATTCTTATTACTTGTCTTCTTAACACTAAAGTAAAGGAGCATATACAGTGTAGAAATTAATAAAGAAAGACAAAAAAGAAAGAATTCAGTACACATAATTTGCCTTTCGTCAGAGGCAGAAGATCGTCGGCAGTTTGTTTTGTTTTGGAGACGGAGGTGGTGGAGGTGGTTTAACTCACACTTGAACGTAAATTCTAAAAAGTACCCAGTATTTATTTCACTCTATATATTTCACTCTATATTAAGAACTAAACTTAAATGTAATCACTATAATAGACTGCAGTGTAACACCTTTCGTTAGAAGCGGTAGATTCTTTGGCAGTTTGTTTTGTTTTGGAGACAGAGGTGGTGGAGGTGGTTGAGTTCATACTGTAACGTAAATTCTAAACAGTACCCAGTATTTATTTCACCCTATATTAAGAACTAAACTTAAAGGTAATCACTGTAATAGACTGCAATGTAACACCTTTCGTTAGAGGCAGTAGATTCTTCGAAGTTCGGCAGTTTGTTTTGTTTTGGAGACGGAGTTGGTGGAGGTGGGTTAGTTCATACTTTAACGTAAATTCTAAACAGTACCCAGTATTTATTTCACTCTATATTAAGAACTAAACTTAAATGTAATCACTGTAATAGACTGCAATGTAACACTTTCAGTAATAATAGTACTGAACTTTAATCATGATCAATACACTGTCACACGCGCACATTTTTTTTTTTTTAGCTTCATTCCTTTACGACTAGAGGTGCCAGTATCACTTCTTTTAAGCTATGAACCTTCAATGGCAAGGCAGAAGGCAAAAGGAAAGCACTGTTCAGCACTAAATGACAGTAAGAATGGCGCAACTACTGTCTCCAAAAGCAAGCAGCAGACTGGCGCCACGAGTCCGCTTGGCGCCATTTCTCCCCCTACTTTCGCATTTCTGCCTACTTTCATACGTGGTCTCGGCCTGAGTTCGGCTAACTGAAGATTCCGGCTTCTAAAAGTTCGGCTTATGAAAGGTTTACTGTATATGCAGATAAAAAAAAAAAAAGTGATTGTATCTAGGGCTGGTGGCAGTACTGTCAAAGAAGAGGGAGAGTGGCCATATGCAATTTGTCACAAGGGTGTGGGAAGTAATTCCATCTTGTGCAGTGTTTGTGATAAGTGGGTGCATAAGAGATGTAGTGGTATTTGGGGTAGACTGTGAGATAATGCTGATTTCATGAGTGTGTGGTGTGTTGGGGAGAGCATGTGGATATTGCCAGGCATGAAAGGATTGAACTTGCTGGTAAGTCTCTTGAGTGCGTGGAAAAGATTTGTTATTTGGGAGACATGTTATATGCTGGAGGTGGGGCTAGAGTAAGGAGTGGCTGGAAGAAGTTCTGGGAGCTGTTGCCTCTCCTGACACTGAGAGGGCTCTCCCTCCATGCAAAGAGATTTTTGTATGCGGCATGTGTTAGGAGTATAATGCTGTATGGTAGTGAGGCCTGGGCAGTTTGGAAGAGGATATTCGCAGGCTCAAATGTACAGAAATGACAATGATTTGGTGGATGTGCATTGCGTCCCTGCATGCAAGGCCTGGGGGGGCTGGGTTTACAATGGAAGAATTGAGAGATAGGATGGGACTGGAGTGTATTGGTGTTGTGATGAGGAGAGGTAGATTGAGATGGTTTGGGCATGTGGAAAGGATGGGGGATGATAATTGGGGACAGAAAGTGAGAAGTGTTACTGTTGGGGGTAGGGTAGTGGGAGGTTGACAGAAAAAGGTCTGGGACGAGGTCATTGAGTGTGTCCTCAGGGTTAAGGGATGATGCCAAAAATGAAGCAGCATGGAGAATTGCCATTAGGTGACCAAGGCTGACGCATGCAAACATGTTGGAGCCTTCAAAAATGAAAACGAAAAATGAAAATGAAAAATGAAAACGATGCACAATTTAATTAGCCAAGGATAAGTCACAGGAGCCTAAGTGTTAATCTGAAGCCTGCACTAACCTTTGTTTGTGTCGTATTGCTTGCCGAGGATCCATACCGGTTCATCAGACTTGGGGAAGTCTTCTGGCTCACTGAGTGCCCCCTCATAGGTCATACAGGCTGCAAGTACCAAAGTATTACTTACAGATGGTAGTGGTATCATGACACCACACAAACTGCTTGACAATTACTGACATCATTACCCACAGCTTAGTAATGATAACACAAACAACTACTTCAGGATTTAGGTTATCAGTGACTTTATCAGTGTCTCAACCCCTTCAATAACAGGAAATCTTCTATTATAATCTTGCTTCTGCCAGATGATTTTATCAGTTTAAGGAAGGTCTTGCATACTCAATAGGTTAGAAACAATCTCAAGTAGCCCTTTCAGTAAAGGACATATATATATTTAATTCTGGCTGCAGTCAGATTATTCTATTCAGCTTTACATAAACTTCTTGCATTGAAGAGGTTACAAACAATCTCCATTAACCATTTCAGTATGAGTGCATCCCCCTTTTTTATGTCTGGATGCTGCAAGACAAGTATATTTTAGGTCCAGAAAGATCATTCATAATGTGAATGGGCCAGAAGCAATCTCCATTAATCCTTCGAAAATAATATCGCCTTTTTCAACCTGCTACTGTCAGGGAATTACATTCAGCTTAGGAAAGACCTCTAGTAGCAAAGTGGCTAAATGTGGACAGCAAATAATAAAAATTTTATATATAATGTGTCAGTAATTTCTCATTTTCCTTCTACTGTTTTAACAAGTACAATACAATGCCTTCAAATAATCCTAAACACTTCAAAATACAATATTGTACCACCATTGGCCCAACTAACATTACACCAATGAGTGAAGTACATTACACTGATCACACATTTCTAGACATACATGAGGAAAATAAGCTCCTTAAAACTGTGTACAAAATCTCAGTATTACAACAGCAGCAGCGCATGGGTTGGTATGATGAACTACAAAAAGGGGAGGGTGAGCCAAGTGCTAGGTGGAAACTGTGGTGGCAGGGAAAGTCAAATATACAGTGCTTCTACATGTTACAAAATATCACAACCACACTAAAAAAAAATACAGAAAAATATACAACGTTCATGGTATAACAGCGAGTACTTAGGGTCTGATGGGTGGTAGGTGGGGTGTGAGAGGAGGGGATGCCTTCTGGGTGGGAAAGGAGCTAAGTATATATATACACTATAAACTGGTCTACATAT
>JAGKTI010000363.1:2224-15742 GCA_018397915.1 Birgus latro
TTCTGATACTACACGAGAGAGAGAGAGTTGTTATTGTTGTTGTTAGATTTACCTCCCTTGGAGGACAGGGCCAAATATGGGTCCGCAAGAGAAGGAATCGTAGTCGTTGTTGGGGCTCTATGAGAACAGCCTTGTTACGATGTAATTTAAGACGGTAGACCTCGGAGGATCTGCAGCAAGACCGTCGATGAGGCGAGACTCTTGCTAGAATGGACTGAGCTATGTACGCCTCCCTCAGGTCGACGTACAGTTGCCTGAAGAGAAGAGCTGAAGCGTCGTCAGGGTCGGCTGGAGCGAAGAAGTCGAGCAGAATCTCCTGGAGGTCCGTGTCGTTACTCGAGGCAAGGTGGGCGGCCGTTGCAGGATCAATAGAAGGAAGGGCGTTGGCAATGCGCTGGGCAATGGGTGGAGGCTTGCCCTGGCGCTTTCCCTTCTTCTTCTTCTACTTCGTTTTAGGTGGGGAAGACACTGGACCCTCAACAGATGTGGCAGGTTGGATGGTATCCATGAGGCCGTCAGCAGAAGGTGGTGGTGATGGGAAAGGGGAGTCTTCTTCTTCCTGCTGGATAGAGGAGGCAGGAGAAGCGACTCTCTCCTCAGCTGGTGACGGCGGGTGGTGACTGGCTGTGCTGTCCTCAATACAGGTGGTGTCCATTGGTGCGGCGGAGGAGGTGGTGGAGGAGGCAGTCGCTCTGTTGAGTGGAGCGTCGAGTTGCAGCTTTTTCCGTGGTGTTGTGCGGGGTCTGGAAGGCTGCGGCGTGACGGCACAACGCTCCTGACGATGTGCTGCCTGTGTATCACGGCGATGCTCTGTGAGATAACAAGGCGCGGCAGCCAAATCTTCTCACGTATCTGAGGAAGAAGAACGAGCAGCGCAGCCTTGTTGTCGCCACAGAACGTCCTCGCCGTCGCGAAACACATGGCGACGATTGTTTCCGCTCCACCAGTACATCGGGGATCTCCCGGCCTGCACACACGGGCCGTGGGGCACCACCGTGCATAGGCAGAGCCTTGAACAGCTGCACCCCCCGGCCCAGTGACGTCCCTGGCCTCGGGACCCATCGATATCTGGTGGACACAGAATTCGACAGTTTCGCCCTTGCTTAATGAGCGCCAGAGGCGCCGTGAAGTGGGAGCAGCGATCTCCAGACGGTGTACAAAAACATCAGTGCCAGTGTCCTGGCACCAGATAAATCCACATCCCGCCTTCACGCTGTACCATTTCACGGTTGTTGTGATGGTATGCGCTCCTGGCGACTCTGCTGTGCCTGTTGTGGGCCTCCTTGACGGGTCGAAGGCCGAGGCTGCTGGCGAGGGCATGGCTGAGATGTAACCACCACTGCTGCTCGACAGGTGAGAGTGAAAGTCTGCGGTAAGCGGTCTTCACGTTTCACTGTCTCGAGCATTGGTGGGGAAGAGATGTTGACACCACGACAACATTACCGGAAATAGGAGAGAGTTTGGATCGAGAACGGAGGAAGACGGGATGGTGCCACGGAACTAAGGGTCACGTGTCTACATTTCCCCATCGTCATGAGGTAACTGAAAGGCAGCGGGCGGGGACGGGGTAAATACCGTGTGTTTTGGGACAAGGAAGACAAGTCGGTGCCATTTGGGGGAAGAGCTTGTGAGATAGAAAACTGTAAACAATGGAGGGGGAACTTGTGTAAGTTGACGAACCTTTATAACATTTTTCTAACTTTTTTTCCCTTTTTTCTCCTCCTTTTCTTCTTACGTTGCCCCGATATTAAAGAGTTTTATTCCTTGGTGACGATGGTGTTGTATAGGGTACTGGGGGTGCCATAGCGAAAGTGAGAGTCTGACTAGGAGAATGTGTGTGTGATGGAGACCAAGGATGAGACTGAGGGATGGAGTGGAGAGGGTGGAGATTGAGAGACTAACTAGGAGAGGTGATGGGGGAAGAGACCATGGATGAGATTGAGGGATGAAGTGGAGAGCCTGGAGAATGAGAGACTAACTAGGAGAGTGTATGTGAGAGGTGGGGGAAGGGGAAGAGGATGGAAGAACGAGAAAGATATGAAGTGATGGGGTGAGTATATGAGTGAGGGAGGCGTCGGTGGAGAGACGGCAACCTGATGGCGGAGGAGTACAAAGGAGTACAGTACAAAGTGCAGCAAACAGCAACAGACCTAATGGTCCTTTCGAGGTTGCTTGTTACAGAGAAGACTGCCACTATGATATCTAATTCTACAAGTTGAAGATAAGGGGAGAAAAGCAAGAAGGGTGACCTAAGGGTGATTTGGGAGAGCGAGAGAGAGAGAGAGAGAGAGAGAGAGAGAGAGAGAGAGAGAGACGTGCGCGCCCCTGTGTGTGTGTTTGTGTGTGTGTGTGTGTGTGTGTGTGTGTGTTTACCTAGTTGTATTTACCTCCCCGTCTAGTATATGAGAGATGGGGGTGTGAACTGGGAGTAGGGCAGTGAAATGGTAGGGCACAGGGCAACATGGAGGCGATTTGTTTGTGGCCACCCCTTAAGGGATTAAGGCGTCTGGCAATAGATAGATAGATAGTGATATACAGGAAATAGGCGACGCTCGTGGGGTCCTGTGTGTTTTGCAATAAGTCAAATTTTGCTTTGAACTCGTTTAAGGTAAGTTCAAGAAGAGTAGATTATTTTTCGAACTGGAGGAATTAGATATAAATTCCACCGAGCCCTTCCATAAGACAAGGCTACCCACAGCTGAATAAAATCGTCTGAAGGTATCAAATATAAAATGTAAAACATTTACATGATATCAAAACCTCTGGCCACCTCCGAGACTTGATCTGTCGCATCTAGTACAGCGTACTCCATCTGCTGACGCCATTTTTTTACCTCTACTCTTTGCTGGCTTCAGACGATTTCCTGCAGCTTAAGAAAACCCTCTCAGGATGAAGAGTCAGGCAAATTTACCACTTCAGACTGATGGGGACAGGTGTAATGGAGCATAATTAGCCTTGCTACACCTGCTTTTTTATTTGCACCATGGTGAAGGGCCTCATGACGTCTGTCCCCGCCTTTACCTTTTTACCTCATTGTTTGTTCTGTTTAATTCTCGTATTGAAGTTATACCACTGACTAAAGCTTCCTAATGAGGTTAATTTTTTTTTTGTTCTTATACAACAAGAGAGAGAGAGAGAGAGAGAGAGAGAGAGAGAGAGAGAGAGAGAGAAAGTTTGGGTCGGGGACGGAGGAAGACGGAAAGGCACCGTGGAGCTAAGGGTCACGTATCTACACTTCCCCGTCGTCATGAGTTGACTGAAGGGCCGCTGGAGGGGGTCGGGGGAAATACCCTTTGTTTTGTGCCAAGGTAGACAAGTCGGTGCCATTTGGGGGCAGAGCTTGTGAGACAGAAAACTGTAAACAATGGAGGGGGTACTTGTGTAACTTGACGAACCTTTTTAACTTTCATTTAACTTTTTTCGTTTTTATTCCCCTTCTTTTCTTCTTATGTTGCCTCGATATTAAAGGGTTATATTCCTTAGTGACGGTGGTGTTGTATAGGATACTGGGGGTGCCATAGGGAGAGTGAGAGACTAACTAGGAGAATGTATGTGTGGTGGAGACCAAGGATAAGATTGAGGGATGGAGTGGAGAGGGTGGAGAGTGAGAGACTAACTAGGCGAGTGTATATGAGAGATGGGCAGAAGAGGAGGAAGGAGGGAGTGCGGGCAAGGTATGGAATGATGGGGTGAAGTATATGAGTGAGGGAGGCGTTGGTGGAGAGACGGCAACCTGATGACGGAGGACAGGGTGACTTGGGGGAGAGAGAGAGAGATAAAACTTCACCAGAGAGAAGGGTTTGTCGATGTGTCTGTGTGTGTGTGTGTGTGTGTGTGTGTGTGTGTGTGTGTGTGTGTGAGAGAGAGAGAGAGAGAGAGAGAGAGGGAGGGAGACTTTATCATCATCATCATCATCATATTACTGTATTATTATTACTTTTATCATTATTATTATTATCATTATCATTATTATTGCCCTCTCTCCATCTTCTTTGCTAAAATGAAACATGCTAGTCACGAAGAAGTGCTGTGTAAGTGGAGCCGCAGCATTATCTTATTCTGTCACTGAGCAATGTGAAATAAACTCTAATATGATGCTAGTCACGAAGAAGTGCAACGCCACAAACAAACACCTTCCATGTCACCTTGTTCTCCAGCAACTCCCTGTCCTCCCTCCATCTCACACCATCATTCTTCTCTCCACCACATCCCTCCACCTCTTCCTCAGTGTCCCTCTCCCTCTCTCATGCTCCACTTCATTCACATACACTCTCCTAGTCGGTCTCTCACTCTCCATTATCTCCACATGGCCAGATCGTCTCAGGATACTTCTCCCAACACTTTCAATCACACCCACATCAACGCCGCAACACTCCTTTACTTCCTCACTTATCTGTCTGCTTCTTCACCCAACTCCACATCAGCACAACAACGCTCCTTCACTTAACCATTTGCCATTGTCTATATGTCTGCCCATGTAACTACATCCCCATCAACACCACAACGCTCCTCCTCTTCCTCATTTGTCTGGCTGTCTCTCCACGTAACTCCACATCTACATCAGCATCGCAACGCTCCGTCACTTCTTCATTTGTCTGCCTGTCACTCCACGTAGCTCCACAGACAAATAACTCATTATCACACCACTTTTCACACTGATAAAGATGATTTGGTTCAACTTAAAGAAGAGGTAGCATCAAAGAACCGATAAACATTATCCTCACTTACCTTTGTTTATCTCGGCAAGATGGGGAAGCTGTTTAAACACTGTCAACACTGAGAATATACACACAGCTCGAGCGTCATCCCCCTCACATGGTTAGAGAGTGACTGACGGGATTCGAAGCTTTTTTCGTTCACCGAGCTCTAGTTCGAGATAAAAGACTCGTTGTTATCCCTCCGATTAAAATTTACCTTTAATTTCATTCCTATCTATTTATCTATGTTTAGCCAGACGCCTTAATCGCACAAGGAGTGGCCACAATTTATCTCCATGTCGCCCTGTCTTCTGCCATGTCACTACCTTCCCCCCAGCTTACACTCTCACCCCTCATCTACCTCTCTACTTCATCGTTCCATCTCTTTCTCGGTCTCCCCTTACCTTTCCGCCCCTACCTTATGTGTGCAGATACAAAACAGAGACTTGAACAGCAGAAAATAAGTATAGGTGCTTGTGTAAATAGGTGTAAATTTGAACAGTAGTTGCAAGAGTGACTGTGATTAGGACTGGTTTTTTTTTGAGCCACATCGAGCACGCTCCTGCCAAACACCACAAAACTTACCCAAAATCAACTCACCGTCACAAATGAATGCCAAGAGACTGTAAAAAAACGATAGTAGAGCACTTCTCTTGTTCATTTAACAACACAGCACTATACAAAAATAATGCTCATTCTTGTTACCACATATATTATGTCACGGTTTTTAATAGATTAGCGTAGGTCTAAATCTTTATTTTTCAAAGTTGGTGCCATTACAGTTTTTCCTAGCATAGGTACAGATATTAAATATACATTGGAAAAGAAAGTCTTTCATTTATTAAAGGTCACTTGATGTTAAAACTATCCTGGCAGATGAGATGAATCCAGTAGGTGCCATCATGATAATACAAACTGAGCAGTTACATTATATTATTATACTCTGATTACAGCACATCAGTCGCCTTGTTTAGTGTGGTAAGATATTTTGGAAAGAAGTGGAAGCTCATAAAGATGATGAGATTGTTCTTCCATAATGTTTTAAAGTTAGGTTCACTATGCCATTTCCACAAAATCTGAACAAGAGAATGTCATATTTTCATTGACGTATGCGTTGTGTCCTGATTTCAGTTGACTGATAAAACGAAAGGTGGACTTTAAAAAGCTGTGTAGCCCTCCTGGAACCCAGTTGAGTACCCAGTTGAGTGGAGATGGTGACACTGTAGACTGCTGTGAGACAAGAGGTCAGTATCAGAACAGGCTCCACAAGCGGTGATAATAAAGGGAATGGGATTAATTCGTCATATCTGTATTCTGCCAGGATTTAATAATCCCATTTTGCACTCTTTTCTTTCATTCTTTCTCACTTGCGCTCACATTGATGTTTTCGCTCACTGGTTGTTACATCCACACTGACCACCATTCAAGTGGATTATTTTGACAGATCCTTCACATAATGTGGGTCGGATCTTGAGCTGGATCTTCATCGCCTCGAATTTCGGGTTGTTGTAACAGGTAATTTCAAGAGTTTCATTGACAGGGGCAGAGGTCGGGTTGAAGTATTTGCAGTTGTAATACCAAAAGCCACCGCCCTGCTTGGCCGCACAGTTACCTGTTAAAAAAAGTACCAAAGGGTATTAGATTTCAGAATGCATGAAGCATATAGTTTAAGGATTTGAATTTCATTAAATCAGACTTTACTGATCTACCAGAAGACCCGCCGACATGTCGTAAAAATACCCTGCTAATACCAATACACCAGTCCTGTATGAGACAGCCCTAGCATGTATTCAATATGGACGGTGGGTGTTAGCGCCGAAGTGGAGACAAGTAGAGGTGTATGGTATGTAGGAGGACGGCTGGGCCTTGATAGCAGGCTGTAAAGCCTATGCCCAGAGTCGGACACATAAAAAAAAATATATAGCTAGGATGAGGTGGTAGTCAACGAGTATACACGTATCACTATGCGTTTATTCGCCCATGCCTCCCGTCTGTGTATGTATTTTTGTGCATCCGGTCACCTAAATCTAAATTTCATTCAGGACAACCATAAGACACTTCTAAGCCTCAGTTCCACAACCCATCACTTCTTCCTGCCATTATCTTTGTTTCAACCACCTTGCCACACCCTTAGCCTCACCTGTGTAGTAATAATCGTTGTCTCTGTCCACTGTGGTGAAGTAACGACCGCTCATATAGTTGAAGCAGTAACGACTGTTCGTGGGACCAAGGATGCTGCCTGCACCAAGAAACTGGTACCTGCCAGTGGTAAGGTGAGACAACAGAACTGAGAAACTAGGAAATATAGCATTCATATTTAATATGTTATGTAATCAAGACATCTTATTTGCTCTGCAATCAGATCTTAGTCTGATGTTGTATCCTCAGGGTACATGCATCTCTTATGTATGGTTTTCTTTAAATTACATAAAAAATAATCTTCAGCATTGCTGAGATTTAATTACCATCAGAGACACAAAACATTTGACATACCCTACCATTTTTTCATCTTTTCCGTAGCTCATGCCTATCTGTTTTGAACACCCCCAGAACTACAATACACATGGTACTCCTGACTCTTCTGAGTTATGATATATTTCATCCCTTTGGTTGGAAAGGGTTGGAAGAGGTCTTGACCATGATGTGGAATGATAACTCACCTAGAGGTCTCATCACTGACTCTCACGGTATCGTAGGTAGCGTGCTCGAGGCTGCCTGAGTCCAGCTTCATGTCCATTCGCATGCTGTATGAGCGGCCGTGGGTAATCAGGTGCAACAGCTCGTTACCTGTCAATACCAGAGGGAAACAAACAAGTGCTTAATGTGTTAGTACCTTATTACCTGGCTCTCATTAGTATGGAAAATTGACAGTGATGGTTCAAGGATTCAGACCGTAGAATTCGCAGTGAATGTGCATAAGCTTATTTATAATTCTCTTTCAAAAGTATCACAGGCACTGGGAAGGGACACTTTCATTCAGTGCTCCTGATATAACCGGGAAGCTCTGATGTCTGGTTATACAAACGTCCCTCAACTGTCTCCCCTCTCCTCGTATCGGAGCTTGGGGGACTGTACGAGAAGAGCAATTTCAGTCTGCAGACCACTGGAATCACATTCAGTTACGTTTAAAACGCTTAAACCATCATCATCATCATCACCATCATCATCATTAACAGCAATAGCTATTATCCATACTCTCAAACGAAACTGTCAAGAACCGTTTTCTGAAATCTTCAACAGTTGGGTCACAATCCTGTCTCAGAATTCTCAGGCGTTAAGAATTGCAATCAAATAAGCCCTTCAGCCAGACGACGTATTTTTTTCTTACCCTGGCAATCACCAGGCGATTATCTTCAGCGAAAAAGATGTTAACTATAGGGGTTAATCCGTCAGTCTCATTTGATTTATATTGCATCAACATCTCCTGTGTCATACAACATTAGATCTGATCACCATTACTAATTCTTACTGCCAACCACTAAGTGTGAAAAATAGCAACTGACAGTGAAAGGACAAATATACTTTGAATCAGTACACATCACTTATTTAGGGCTCGAAGAACCTGAAATTCCACTTGGCGAAATAATCGTAATCTGTCTTTGCTCAGAGGTTGTGATACTGTTTCTCTAAACTGTTTCTTCTGTAAATTCTTGAGGACAATTTTACGTAATTTTAAACTTTTCTAAACACAGTTGGCTACTGGTAACTGTTTATATATTGTTGAATAAACACAGTAACTTTAAATCCAATATCAATTTTTGTTACCCAGTTATCACTAAAATCATTCATTAAAAATATGCATTAACAACTTAAAAAAGGAGGGTAACTGAAACATCCCACCTACTTTCTCAACTCTCGCTTTGAACATTATAGAATAACGACACTGAATTTTCCCAAGTTCACTTGGAAGCTTCTTGTAAAAGTAAAGGTTGAAAAATATTTAGAAATGATCTTTCGAATAGGGCTTATATTTGGACTCATTCCGACCCCTACGTTTTGTCCTACAGGGTGTTCGACTTTGCCTCGTTAAATTTGAATTAATGAATCAATGAAAGTTTTCTGATTATGCTTTTAAATTCAGTGGAGTGAGTTTTACACATTTGAATAAACATGTCCATTTATCCCTTCCCTACAGTCGCAGATATGGCTTTTCTCCGCATAGAAGAACTAAAAAATAACTGACATTATACAGAACAGTGTTTCGTGGTAAACTCCTGTAGTTATTATAAAACTGTTCTTCATTATTATTCATCTCTAACAAGGAAGGTACTGTGATTATAGAAACCGTCAGTGAGAAGAGAGGATTCTTTTCTATATTTATACTGCCTTGTTACCGCGTACAGTACTTAACAGTTATGTAATCTTGGAAAATATGGAGGCCACATCGGCCAGAGAAGAACATACCCAACCAGTGCTCTCCGTAGACGTCGCCAAAGCCAGTCTTGTATTCCTCCCAGGTACGGTTAAAATCCAAGCCAATTCGGGCTGCTGCGGAATTCATATTCCGGTTCAGGAAGACAGTCCAGCCACCTCCGTCAGTGTCCATGTCACACCACACACTCACGGGCTGCCGCTGGGTACACGTGCACCTGTCGACACCAGGGATTGTATTACCCAAGAGATATGAGACTTCCTACCAGTTCTTCCTTTTTTCATGTCATTTATCTATCTACCTATCTGTCTATATATCTATCTATCCATCCATCTATCTATCTATCTATCTATATCTATCTATGTATATCTAGCTACCTATACCTGTCTATCTGTATCTATCTTCTATAAACAGGGAAGAAGGAACCAAAGGCCTGGAGCCTGAAAATTATTCCCAACAAGAAAAAACAAAAAGAAGATGATATAGAGCCACATTCAAGATCCATCTATATATTCATTTATTTATTTATTTATATATACAATTTATGACAGCGTCAAGACAATTATAATAATTCAGTTCAACATAATTTACATACACATACAAAAAAAAAGAAATCCCAGCATTCCCTTGGGATCGCAGGATGGTCTCCACACAGCTACAGTACACTGACATATTGGTGCAAATTATCATGATGATTATAGAACATACAGAGCACATGATCCCAAATGCTGTGTTTGTATGATTTGATCTTTGACCATATAAAATCTTGTCAAAGGCCTACATTCAAAAAATGAAAACGGAGGCTTGGTGTTCTTGTTCAAGGAACATTTGTGTCATTTTAAAGCGAATTGATAAGAAATAAAGTAACAACACCAGGTGGAGTAAAGTTTGAAATAAATAAAAAAAAAGAAAGACATGAAAGAAGATGAAGACGGAGGAGGAGAAGGAGGAGGAGGAAAGAAAAAGATGGCAGAAAGGAAAAAAGAAAGAAGTGGGGAAATACAGTATGGCCTCCACCACAGTGTGTTCAAAAGTTTCTAAATATTTATTTTTTTGTTTAATCATTTGTCGGGGACTAGGAGGGAACTGGGGGACAGATGACTCTGTCCAGCTTCTGGGGTACAGCACTTCACGTAGCAGAAACCAACAGAAAACTAATTTCCTGTAGCCACGTTACGCCACCAGTTGAACGCTAGTATCTCGTTTCTACTGTGATATGCTAAAAAAAAAATCAGTAAGATATGGTAATAGCGTATTAGTGATGTATATTTACGACATGCCAGACGGAGGAGCAGTAAACAGTGTGGAATCTAACTTAACCCTAAATCATTCCTTGCAACAGCCGCGAGTCAACTGCGACTATAAATGAACTGGTAAGAAAAGGTGTTAGAGAGAGATCGAAGCTCATGACAAGGCGGCACCGGCCTTCTCTTCTCGTACTGACCTTTCAAATAAGGTTTTTGGCTTGTACTGACATTAATTCCCTGAAAAGTGCTACTACCAAATGATGATGGTGATGATGGGTGTATAATGTATTTTTGGCGTCCTGAATCTTATGTTTTCATTAGGTTTAACATAATAAAAAGATTGGTAATGATGATAATCGAGTGTCATGTTGCTGGTGGTGAAAATATACTGTTGGTCTTTTACATAAGTCTTATATGTGTTCGAGTGAGCGCAGCGAGCCAGAACACAATTAAGCATGTAGCAGGACCATAAATCACAGCACCAAAACTGCATTATTTTGAAAATTAATAAATATACAGCGGATCAGTGACGTCTGTGGAAAGGTTATGGAAGGGTAACAGGTGTTGCTTAATGTGACTTTTATCAATATTCGCCACCATAAAGCTGGAAAACGGCCAATAAAGGCTAAATTTTGCACCAGAACTTTTAAAACTATTGAATCTATAGTGGATCAACTCACATAACTGGACACCTAATGAGAGGTGATAAGTGTGACTTGTGTGACCTTTCTCAAAATTCGCTACCATCATAATGCTGAAGAAAGTAAAAAAATTAATATAAAGTAAAACAAATATGCCACCCAAAATGTATTATCTCGGATTTGTTACAACTACAGACGACCTCCGCATGTAACTGAATACTAAAATGGCAACATTAGCAAGCGTGCTCACTCGAATGCGCACCATACTTTCAAGTGTGTACGTCTATAAGTCAAATGGGATGTATGAAAGCCCCCGTAGCCGGTAAGCAATCGCGGTACCTCTCTTACCTCAGTGGTGTATGTTGCACGCTCGTATCTTGCTGGGTCTGGCACTGAGTCCTGGCTAAGGGAGTGATTATTTTGTTAAGCTTCATTCTAGTTTTACATAGCTTAATTTATTTGACCTAATAATAATCAAAGAATACTAACGATAATAATGACAGTGATGAGAATAATAGGATGATGATTGTAATTATTGGTCTTTGTGACGTGTGATCACTGTGGCACTGTACAAGAGGGCCAGGACTCACGTGAACGGATAGATCTCGTACACTCCACTCGTCTTCGTCCCCGCCATCAAAATATCTGCACAGTCAACTGGCCTGTTTGGTACAAACGATTCATTTATTAGCATTTCCTATTATAGCACATTTAAATTTTATGCACTCTCCTTTTTTCACTTCTTTCAGCCACTACACCACAACATCTATCACAGTACATTTCATCAATCCCACCTCATTCACTTGGATCTTTGTCCATGTCTGGATGGAGTAGAATCACCGCTTCAGTAATAAAAATTGTTACCCTCAGCTTTATGAATCAGCTGTCCCTTAGGATTCAGCAAACATGCACAACAGTAGGAACTAAGAAAAAGTAGTATCTGTTCGTGTAAAATACAAGTATATGATTGTGTAGATATGTCTATTGAATGCCGTAGAAATGTCCTCATGCTATTATTGGGTACTTGTTTTATGCCGTTTATATGATTTTAACCAGAGATTCCTGACTGAAACAGAGCGGTCGGAGAACTGCAGAGCCGATGAGATCCATTCTCTGTTGAAGGAGCTATATGTCGACACAGTAATCGACATCAGTAAAAGCCAGTAATGGGTAATGAAGCTCAAGGAAGGAGACTCTGAAATTATGTACAAACTAAGGAGTGGCCGCCAGTTAGCATCAGTTTCTGATATCAACGGTGGCCGAAATGAAGAGCAATCGAAGCGACCGATGCATTGCCATCTCAGAAATTACTAATGGTTTCTAGGCTTCCGAGGATAAGTGTAGTAAATGACTGAAGACTCTCGATATCAGAAGGCTGAGGTCAAGTGGGTTCCAAGGTAAGTAACGCAGAATTTACGAAAGAGGCTGGTGAACTTGTGTGCAAAGATCCTCGAATTGGTTGACGTGCAAAAAGACATATTTGTCAAATGTAGTCACTGATGATGAGATGTCGGCAGCCGTGGACGACCCAGAGAGCAGGACTCAATCAGTGACATGCCGAGATAGTACCTGTCCCCGTCCGAAGCAAATCAAGACTGCGAGATAAGCGCTGAAGATCATGACAACAGTTATCTGGGACAGCAAGGGGAAATCCCTCGAAATTTCGGAATACAGGAGCAACAGTCAACCATAAAGACATTACTGCTACACTGCAGAAGCTCAAGGAAGCCGATCAGGAGGGAAAAAACATTCAAAGACATCCATTCCATAGCGCTACACCATGTTAATATCCGTCCCCATAATTTATTTGCCACATGTCGTGTGACTACACATGAGAGGTCAGTCATTCCTTATCCATTATGCAACCCATATTTAAAACTGTCAGATTTATACCTGTTCATGCAAACGAAGGACAGTATATATGAAATATGAATCGATGGCCAGAAGTATGCTGAACAGCTCTTAAACGCTGGCTCAGGGAATTTTTTTCTCTCTCTCTCTCTCAAAAAGGCTTAGTTTAACAATGCTTACTTGATTGTTGTCCTGAAGGAGGTGGTCTTCACAAGGTAACATCACCATCGTGTCGCTGATTTAATAGTATTTTATATATATGCAAGTAATCCTGATAACCAGTTCTCCATCCGGTAGAGCTTCACTTTATCAAGTCTAATTTCAGTGAGATTTCCGATCTAACTCTTTACACAATCTTGCTTCTACTTCCTCACTACCTATATGGCAGTTCTTCTCACTTCGACTTATACTGCTATATTAACAAGAATTTCCTCTTACCAAAACAACTTAACACCACAAATTAGAGCTGACACTGTAACGAACCTTGAGTTCGAGGGAGCAGGTGTGGTCCTGAAAAAGAAAACATCACTTGTGATTACGTTTGGCAGCTGTCATTCCCTGGCAGACGCCAGTGGTTGGGTATATAAGAAATGCACCACTAACAGATGTCTACACATGAGAAGACAGGAATTACATATGCTTTGGTTAATGCAGGTCATGTGGAAAATATATATATATATATATATATATATATATATATATATATATAT
>JAGKTI010000363.1:20700-44756 GCA_018397915.1 Birgus latro
GGCAGTTACCTTTACTTACTTTAATATTTGTCAGAGTTTTAAGATATAATTGTGCTATGGTTGATAGCTTTTCTGAAGAAAGGGAATCGTCTTAAGTGTTGGAACAATATTATTCGATATGAGGAAGAAAATGTGCTCTAGTATATATTTATTGAAAATATATATATATATTTATTAATCGCGAATATTCGAAATGCATCATCCATTGGCAGAGACATGTTTCACTTAAGACCTTTGAAATAATGAGCAAAATACTGTTTAGAAGTGACGCCTGTATACGCTCATAAAGCAGCCACTGATACTTCTTAAATTTCTCTTGCCTCTCATTATCTGGGTCTGCGGCTTTCAATACACTCCAAAATAACCTGATGGGAGATTATATATTACTTTTGCCTACATTACTTTCTTTGTTACTCCAGGCATTGCACCTCTGTTGCTACCCTATTGTCAACAGACTTCATTAATCCATATCTTTCACGAATCTTTTCCACTGTATACACTCCATAAACATTCTTCAGTCCCATTTACAGTATTCTTATTCCCGACTTTTAGTTCTCATATTAATAATAATAATGATATTATTATTATTATTATTATTATTATTATTATTATTATTATTGTTCTTATTGTTATTAGTAGTAGTAGTAGTACAGTAGTAGTAGTAGTATTTACCTATTCTTATTACGTAGGCACAACAAGGATGCTTCACCATATGTTATATACAGTGTTGCCAACCCGAAAATTCAATTTTGGCCCAACCGTCCCGAAAAAAAATTATGAAAAGTCCCTCCGTGTCCCTACATACAAAGTTACAGTCTCCATGCCTGTCCCTACATGAATTAAACTTATTTTTCAACAAAGAAATGCACGTAATATGTCTCTTATGTAGTGATTATGGAGAAAGGAGAACCAATTAATGAATGTAATAACATTTATTTAATGTTTATTTGAGATAAGTAAGTTGTTTCATTGTGCATCGAGTTTTCTAAATTCCTCTTATAAATTAAGAATAGGAATAAAAGGTTACATAGCTTGTTTCTGTATAGTTAACTTGATAATATGTTTCGTTGCGTTGGTAGATCCTTTAATTATTCATGGTGATCATGAGACAGTGAAAATACAAGGTATATATTATATGAAAGAGGAATAGTATATAAATAGTGCGATGTCATATTTCCTGCCCCGATATTGGATGTGTATATTTATCTTCAGCTCCAATGATACAAAGTATAACACTAGTAGCATTTCATAATCAGATCTCATTCATAATCAGCACAGCAGTTTAACTAACTTAAGGCCTGAATGGAAAGAAAACAGTAAAGCTTTACTCTTTGTGATCATACATTTGGTGGTTATGAAGTGCCAAGTGCCATGCTTCAATCTTCTTTCCAAAATCAACACAGTTTTTATCTTTGGACTTCATATTAGAACTGGTAAATACTAAGAAATCTAATAACTCAGGTCCCATCCTATTCCTCTTTTTTGTCTTTGCAGCTGCCATTACAGAGATCCTCTCAGTTTCTACACTTGAGTGTAGCATGGTTGGGATGAGCTTTGCTAAAGGGGCAAGGTTCCTAAAAACATACTGGTCTGAACAATTCTTTAGTTTGGAAAGATACAACCAAAGTTCTTCACAGCCTTTCTTATGAAACAGGTTACACTGATCACCAATGAAATATTCTGGCAAATCCTCCCACACTGACCCTGACTCAGACTCTTGAGTCACGGTCACACAGCTCACAGCTGAGAGACAGAGACGGGGAGTTTGCTTGTATTTTCATTGAAGCAAACAAGTAAAGCAGGGACTTTAAAACTGCATTAAATACACGAAATTTCTTTAATTGCCACTTTTCTTGTAGAAACGTATACTAATCATTAATGAATGTCCAAAATCCCTAGGCTGATTAGTATTTTGCCTGGGCGTCTTTACGTCCTCACACCTTTTGAAAATTAGTCAAGACCCCATAGGAGTAGGAACATGTCCCTATAGTTGGGAACACTGGCTACATAAGTTGTGATATAAACAAGAGCTGAAGACCCTAGGTAAGTTCTCTTGTAACATCAACAAGATCTGAAAACAAAGGTGTCATAGAACGCATGTGTAAACTTTACGTTTGTCTAAAAAAAACTGGCTAACTGTATGCTCAACTGTAATCATATTCCTTCCAGATCATAAGAGGGACCACAGCTATTTACCTGGAAAGTTACAGCTTGAAAGCTTTTGTGATTTTCTCTAAAACGTGTTTCAATGAAAAAATTGGGCAGATTTGAATACGGCACTTTCCACTAGGCTAAATGGCAAAATAGCAGGCCAGAAATATTCAGCAAACATTTTTATCATAGGATTTTCAGCCAAATAGCTGTATCTAAATTAGTTTCTGAGATATTTCGAATTTCAAATATGCAGTTTCCAGAATCAAAATGAGTATATTACCTTCAAAGATAGGTTAGGGTCATTCATATTTGGCACAAGGACCTGGATTATCTTAGCGTATCTCCAAGTGTAATATCACCAAGATCAAAGAATAAAAAGTGCAGAGAAACATAATAATACTGACGAAAACAGGAAGCTTCGTCATTTATAAGGCGATACTTAATAATAAACTACTCCTGCATTACACAGCCAAATAATCAGAATTCCCATACAACTCCGAACCACTGCTGGCGGCGCTGGCGTTGACCTCCTCCTCCTCCCCTTAACTGTCTCCTGGAGTGATCTGGACCTCAGTTTGACCTTTGATCTTGGTTGTGACCTGGCTGACCTCAGCTTGGTCTGTGACTTTGGTTTGGCTGCCTGGAGGCGAGGAGGTGGGATTGGCTGTTAATAATAATAATAATATGGAATTGAGTGAAACTTCCCGAGTGAGCTAGCCTAGTTGTTCCGAAGGTCTTTCACTGTATAAACGTTTCGAACCACGTTTTTTTAGTGTTGTCAGCCCCCCTCACCAGGTTTAAAATTCTCATAAATAGAGAAAGGAGGACAGGCATGACTTTGATATCTTAGTACATGTTGTACAATGGACTCTCATCTGCAAATACAATGTTTTGGAAATCATAACACTCCCCACTGAATCTTGGGGCTGACAGTCCTATCCCAAAATAAAGATGGTCAGAAATAGGAGAAAGTGAACACATGGATTACAGAGAAACCTCTCAGATAACTTCGTCTGTTTCCTTAATTTCAGTACATAAAATTTTCCACCATTATATTTACTGTGTTATTTGAGGGGAGCATATGGTTACATGGAGAGACAGACTGACAAATGAGGAAGTGAGGGAGCGTTGTGGTGTGGATGTGAGTGTGATAAAAAGCGTTAGGAGAAATACACTGAGGTGGTTTGCCCATGTGGAGAGGATGGAGAGCGAGAGACTAAAGAGGAGAGTGCATGTGAGTGACGTGGAGGGGAGAAAGAAAGGGGGAGGCCGATGATGATATGGAGGGATGGAGTAGAGAGGCAGATGAGAGAGGGGGTGTGTGATCTGGGAGCAGGGCAGTGAAATGGCGGGGGACCTGGTGACATGGAGGCGATTTGTTTGTGGCCACCCTTACAGGAGAAAGGCGTCCGGCAATAGATAGATAGATAGATAGATTTTTTCTGAGGCCAGCCCCTCCAAAACTAATACAGGATACAAAATAAGGGGTGGTGGGCAGATATCTCTTTGAAATAGTACATGTTGTGGATTGGGCTCTCATCCACTGACTACTACTACTACTACTTCTACTACTACTACTGCTCTGAATGCATACGGGGTTATCACACTTCTTAAGCCGTCAGTAATACACTTCTATCACATGTGCCACTATTGCGATCACGGTGCTTTTACACAGGGATTCTAGCTTCTTTTATGACGCAGTAATATTATTTTTGCAATTAATATGCATATCACGGTAGCGCAGGAATAAGTATGCAATGTCCCTGTTTTCTCTGAATGCACAGGAAGAAACAGCACATCTGCTTTATCATCGTCATCTTCGTCGTCGTTGTTGTAGCTGTTAGTAATAGTTGTAGTAGTAGCAGGCTGCATCGGTAGGGAGGTGGCATCCAGTCCTAATGGACATAGCTTCGAATCCCCGCTGAGGCAGGGAACAGTTTAAGGATCTGAATTACACAGAGTAGACTTTATTGATCTACCAGAAGACCCGCCGACGTGTCGTAAAAGTGCCCCCACTAATACCAATACACCAGTCCTATACGAGACAGTCCTAGCATGTGTTCAAAATGGACGGTGGGTGTCAGCGCCGAAGTGGTGACATGTGGAGGTGTATGGTATGTAGGAGGACTACTGGGCCTTGAGAACAGGCTGTGAAGCCTATGCTCAGAGTCAAACACATAAAAAAGAGAGTAGTAGTAGTAGTAACTTCCTGCTCGTAGTCGTAAAATAATACATTTTTAATGATTATTAAATACGATTAAATATAACACACTTTCAAAAAAATTACGCAAATTTACACACACACACACACACACACACACAATGATCCACTTTTAGGACAGAGTAATAATTTCTCTACTGTAGACTAAGCACTGGTGACCAGCTAGAGTCTCTCTCTCTCTCTCTCTCTCTCTCTCTCTCTCTCTCTCTCTCTCTTTCTTACCTTTAGGGGCGAGTAGAAGTTTCTCAAGCCTAAGTATGGGTGACTCCGAGACTAGCGTAACCCACAGAGAAACGCCCAGTACCACCAGCATCACTCCACACGTCTCCTGGACCTGCAATTTTACACGATTTGTTTTCAACTTATGGAACTGGCCCACTCCCACAACTTTAGCACCTGTTGGAACTGGCCCACTCTCACAATGAGAACAGTAATTAGCTGTTGCGTGAAATTCAGTGACCCTTAGTTATGGGGAGGAACGAGTCTCCTATGCTGCTATTCAGTCTTTTCATTTAAGGGAATTAGACCAAACAAAGAATCTGAATATTAAGTCGCAGTTGCATAAAAATCGATCAACTTTGCTGTGACGTGAGAATAAGTCTCATACGTTACTACGTCTTGAATTCTAAATCGCTGCTGCAGAAAATTCGATGAGTCTTAATTATGCAATAGGATCAGAGTCTTTGGTTATTGTAGTCGTTTTTTTCACTTGATGTGGCTGGGCCAGTCCACAACTTGAATAAGCCGTAGTTGCATGAAGATCAATAGTCCTTAGATATGGGATAAGAATGCGTCTTCTTGGTTGCTACAATTGGTTTGTTTTCTCTTAACAGATATGTGTCACTCCCACAACTTAAATATTAAATCGTGGCACATGAAATTCAATAACTTTTAGTTTTAATACAAAAGAATTAAATCCCTCGGTCTACGTTGCATAGAAAGCACCGTTGCACCTCTTGCTTAGCGATTTATTTTCCATATTACACCTTAACATTTTCCTGTATTTAACGTGCTACACCTTAACGTTTTCCTGTATTTAACGTGCATCCCTTTAAAACTGACGTAGTTTGCTATAATTTATAACAGTCATGTGCTCTCTCAGCTGGATTATTGCTCTCCCTTGTGGAATAGATGTGGAGAGGTTGCACTAAAACTACTGGACCAAATTCAGAACAAAGCTGCAATAATTAACCCGCAATTACAAATGAACTACCGCCCCTACAAGTAAGAAGAAATGTTGCCTTCCTTGCATTATTTTACAGATAATTTTATGGCAAATGCTCAGACGAAGTTGTATCCATTGTACACCTCTCCACCACACCTTCCCTCATGCGACACGGGCATCTGGTAGCGCTCATCACTGGATTGTCACACTGCCATATTGCAGAACATCTGCCTATCAGAATTCTCTTATTCCCCGAGTTGCATCTCTTTGGAACTCGCTTCCCCAGAATGTTTCCCTCCAAACTTCAGTCAACAGAAGTTCATGTCCAACTGTTGCAGATTTTTTTATGGATTTTTTTTCCTTCCTCTGTTCATCTTGTGTAAAAAATAGTAATAAGTAAATAAACAACGTATAAGAGGATGTACTGTAAATATGTATTGTGCAAAATAAATCGCTAAGAAAAAGGCATTACAAAATCTCTCAAATCACCAAAAATACAACCCATATCCTGACTGTTGGGGTTTCTCTCGACTTCATGAAATAAATTAAGACAAAAAATATTTGAAGAATGTTCTACAAAAGTCTATACTTTTCCCCTAGACTTTAGGTTATGTTATACTTCATTAATTAACTTGGCCTTAAATTGTCATCTTGCCATCTTGAATGCTATTTATGACAATAGATTACCTTTGGAATATGATCCTACACACGAAGTGCTATGGACAGAATGTAGAGTTGTATCATTGTTTTTTCTTGCACTGAGTTAAGTGAATTAAGCTAAAAGAGAAAAGAGGGTGGGGACGTAAATCTGCGCCAAATTAAGTAAAACAGAAAAAAGACGGTGTCTCACAACATTATTGAGAGACTTCAGGAGGATATTCTAGGATTAACTGCATATAGAAGGAGTGAGGAGGAAATGACTCACTCTTGCTGAAGAGTCTCTTGAGTGTGTGAAGAAACTTGATCACTTGGGGAACATGAAATGTGCTGGTGCTGGGGTTGGAGCTAGCTCTGTAGCAAGGGTAATGAATGGTTGGAAGAAGATGAAGTTGATGCCCCTCTTGACACTGAGAGGGCTCTCCCTCTGTGCTATGGAATCCTTGTAAGTAGCATATGTAAGGGGTGTATTGTTGGACGATAATGAGACTTTGTCAGTAAAAGAGAAAGATAATCGTAGGCTCAAACGTACAGAGATGAGAGTGATTAGATGGATATGTAATTCATTTAGAATTACGATTGAAGAGTTCAGGAGAAGAATGAGACTTGAATGAATTAATGCTGTGGTGAGGAGGGACAGACTGGTATGGTTCGGGCATGCTGAGAAGATAGGAAATGACAACTGGGTGCGCAGAGTGAGTTCTGTTAACTTTGAGAGTAGGGTTGCGAGAAGCAAAAAAAAAAAAAAAAAAAAAAAAAAGACCCAGGGCTGTCATAGTGTGTGACCTCATGGATAAGGGACTTAATAGGGAGGCTGCCAGAGATCAAGCAGGATGAAGTGCCTCCATTAGGTGACCAAGGCCGACGCATACATACACATTGGAGCCTTTTAACGAACAAACAAACAACCGAATTTTGAGTAATCCATGCTGTAAATGCATCTGTGCCCCTGTGTGAGGGGGGAAGGGTGAGGAGGAAGGTGGCACAGTGGATGGTTGGGCGGGAGAGTAAGTGGTTAGGATGGACAGGAAAGTGGGTAGTTGGGTGGATGGGCAGGGTGGGGGATGTAATAGATAGGATGGGCAGAGTGGGGGTTGTGGGCAGAGTGGGTGGGGCGGGCGAGCGGGTTGAGTGTGGTTGGTGGATGAGATGGGTTGGCGGGGAGGTAGGTAGGTTGGTAGGTGGGTGGGCAGGTGAGCTGGAGTTGAGGGATGTAGTGGACGGGGCGGGTGAGTAGCTTGGGTGGGCAGGGTAAATGATGTGTAGGTGGGTTAGGTGAGTAGTGAAGTCGGTGGGTGGGTGGAGTGGAGTGAGGTGGATGGGCGGATTGATCCCGGAAGACAAAGAAGGAGACGGGGCGACTACACCGGATGAGTGGGTAGGTATGTGGGTGAACGGAGGAAAATAGGATCATTGGGAAATAGTTCCATGGTATAAATAAGTCCTTTGTTGGAATAAATCATTGTGGAAAAAATAGATCCATGGAAGAGACATGCTCTGGTGAAATTGGCTGAAGCTGAAACACGGGTCCAATGTGTAAAGAAAAAAAAATGAAGTGAATAGAGAAAAGCTCCATTGAAGAAAGCGGGTCCATGTGGGGATGTAGTATTTCCCTATGAAGAGAAAATGTTTTTGAGCAATGATAGGTCCATGAGCAAAATAGATCCATGGAGGGAAAGTAGGACACTGGAGGGAAAGTAGGACACTGGAGGGAAAGTAGGTCTATGAATCGAAAACAGATCCGTGGGGAAAATAGGTCAATGAGGGAAAAACAGATTCATGGCAAAATAGGTTTATGTGGAAAACAGTTCCTTATGGGGAAAACAGATCCCTGGAAAATAAGATCCACGGGGGAAAAATACGTTCACAGGGGAAAAAATAGGTCCATGGGGTGTATGGGGGAAAATAGTTCCTAAAGCTAAAAGAGATCAATGGAGGAAAATGAGACCATGGGTTGAAAGCAATCCATGGTAAAAAAAATAAATAAAGGTGGGGAGGGAGGGTGGGGATGACTCCTAATGGACGTAGCCAGAGACGGGCTGATGCGATAGTACTCGTTGCACCAACATGAGTCCAACTCTTAACCCTTATGGAGTTATATTATTACTGATGACTTTATGAGAGGATGTGTCTACCTCAGAAGTATCCCGTAAGTTCAGCAATAACTGGACTTCCGTAATACCTGAGAACGGATCATTATCATTGTTCATACAGTATTTTTGCCCAGCATAAAAGCTACAATAACCACATGAAAATTCTAAAAAGTCTCTCCGGACGCCTTGTATGTAATCGATTTGTTTTCATCTGAGGGAACTAGGCTACTGTCACAACCTGAATACTAAATCGTGGTTACATAAAATTTGATGGCCTTAAATCATGAGATACGAATGAGTCTTCTTGGTTAATAGTCAACATTATCCTCCAGACTGACTACAAATGGTCATTAACCGAGCTGTAAGGGGTTATAGATCTTTGTTATGTTAAACACTTAATAACCCTGAGGACCAACCTTTATGAAGTTGGTGTAGTATGTAGTGCGCTTCATGGAGTAAAATATGACCTGCTGTACAGGTAGGGAAGTTAAGTACACAGTGTAGGTCAGGCGGCTGAGAGGCTGCCACAGCGGGTGTGAGAGTATCCAGTTGACCGGACCTGGGCAGACAGATAAATTGAGAGAAAAATGGATAGAGATTCAGGGGCAGGGAGACAGAGATAAAAATAAACATTGATGGACTGATAGATAGAGTGACTGATTGATTGTCAGACAGGTAGGCAGAGAGAGGCAGATAGATAAATAAGTGGGTAGGTAGACAGATAGTTAAGCAGGTAAGTAGACAAACTAGAATATAATAATTTATATGGAAAGGGAACTTAGGGACACAGATTATGTCAGTTGGCTTAGGGGTGCCACAAAGGGTGTGAGTACCCAGCTGACATAACCTGGAGAGATGAAAATGATAGATAAATAAACAGATAGATGCATAGACAGATAGATAAATAGATGCCATAAAAAAACCAAATTAGACAAATCTCAAGATCTCCCTGAATTATCTGATTTTGTCAAAGTGCATCCGCTCTGCTTCCCGTTTCTGCATTACAAATAACTTTTGATATGTTACGACACAAAATCTTGTCAGTATTACGTTAAGGAAGAAATAAAACACAACCCAGTACTGAACCTTGTGGCTCTCCCTCTCTCTCTCACCTCCATATCCCCAGTGACAGGCCAGCACCACCCATCCTACAGCCGCTGCCCACGCCGCTCTGTGCAAACCGCCATAAAACACCGCTTCGGTTAGAGACATCTCCGGCACTGCATGGCTCAAGCTCACGTGGTTATACTCAGCAATGCCCAACAGTACCGCTAGTGCCGTGCCTGTAGAGACGCCCCAACCTGCCCACACCTGCCACTGAATGAGAAAAATAACTGCTAAATAACTGAATCGAAAAATAAATAACTATACACAACTCGCTTTAACTAGGTGTAAAATTGCCATCTCTCTATCTTGAATATTCAGTTGTAACAATATTAACGTTAGACTGTGATTTTACTCTAGAATAAATGCTATAAAAAGTATGTAGAGCTGTATAATGCCCTTTTCTGCCACTGAGCTGCGCGAAATAAGCTACGATACGACGAAACCCGAGGCTATTTTAAGGTAAGGGAACCCTAGGCTCATCTGGACATGAACCCGCTGAACTGCAGACCACCAACCTCCCTTCAGAGTGCAGGCAGGAGATTGAGGGACGTATGCATAACTGGGCAATGTCCCTTTCCGGTCATACCGGTGCCACTACGCGAAGGTGTCCTCTACGGCACCTATATAAATGTACAAATAAATAACAATAATAGCTTCATTGGGTACACAGAAAACGAAGTGACGCTGCGGCCAATGTCTAACCTTCACCCATGACCTTACTCTCTCATAAATCTCCACCTGACGTGAATCACCTTTTCCCATCCCAACACAAAAATTATGTGCAAAAATTATCGGATCAGACATAAAGTAAAGCCTCACCCTGAAATTTGACCTTGACTCTTGACCTTTGATGGATGGGGAACAAATTAAGTCACTTCTTCCTAGACCCATATACAATGCATTTCCCAATGTGTTCGAGATCGGATCTTGTGTTCATGAGATACTTGTATTTTGTTAACAGAGATACTCTCTCTCTCTCTCTCTCTCTCTCTCTCTCTCTCTCTCTCTCTCTCTCTCTCTCTCTCTCACTGTATTCAGATAAATTTTTGATCGAAATGGAATCAGAAATTTATGGAATATATGCTTGACACAGATAAGTCGTAAATACATGCATGCAATAGATATATACATTCATAGATGCCATCTCAATCACATCAAGTACGTCTTCGCTGTCCCTAATAATAATAATAGCTAGTTTTACTATTAGCAATACCTGACGTTCAGTAGCACCTGACCAATGTGCTACCCTCATCCTCTCTATCAGCAGCACTTACCCCTCTCCCTACAGCAGCTAACCCTCCGCAGCCGCCACCACTACAAACACCAGCATCACCACCTAACCCCTGTGCCACCACCTCCTAACCCCTCTGCCAATAGCACCTATCCCCTTCGCCAACGCTAGCTGCCACCAGTGCACCACGAGTACCTGCATCCCCACTAACAGCCTGAATGTCAAGCTGGGGGTCATTACGCAGAATACCAGTGGTCGGGAAGGGACTGCAGTGCTATTGCTCAGAATACTAAGTGATCTCTTGCTCCGAACAATGCACTCATCTTTCCTCTTCTTGCTATTAGTTTACATTATTGCGTTGCTCTAGATCAGGGGTCGCCACTCTGTCTCATCAATGCTGTAATACTGGAGTGGGTGCTCAGAGAACCCTAAGGCCTAGCTCGAAATCTGACCTTGACTTCTCCCCATTCATCTCCACAAATAATGTATGAGCGAATTTTAATCCAAAGTGCATCAGACATTCATAAAATAATGCAGAACATTGAACTTTGAACTTGACCCGTGACCTTTGAACTTGGCCTTCAATTACTTTGCATCAAAATCAAATATTTTCTTCCAACCCCTGAGCACAAAGCTCATGTCAATTTTGATCCAAGTCGAATCAGGCATTGACGAGATATTTTGTTAACACAGATACATAAATACTGTGCGTAATATACCCACGCAGAAACCGACTCGATCACAGTAGCCAGGCCTCCAGCATCGCTAGTTATCTGTGCGTCTGTAGTCTAGCAGCCTAATGGAAATGCAGAATACCAGGTTTTGTTGTGCTTTTACCCGTATATCTCAAACAAGACAGCTAACAACCCAGCCCTACCTTACCATACTCAAATTCCTTAACTCAACCTAAACCAATCCAATCCTGCCTTACCATGCTCGAATACCTTAAACCTACCTGACCCAACCCATTCCTGCCTTACCATATCCAAACAACCTAACCTAACCTAACTCAGCCAAGTCCTGCCATACCATATCAAGACATCGTAACCCAACCAACGCAACCCCTATCCTATTATAACGTAAGAATCTAATCCAACTCTGTCCTGCTGTACACTAACCCACGTGCTCTATCCCAGATCTTCCCCATATCCTGTACTTACGGCACTAAGCTTGGCGATGGAAGGGTTAGACCTGGCCAGGAAAATGGCATAACCCACCCAGGCCCCGACCAGATAAGGGCTGGCGCGAGTCCACGGCATCATGTACACCTTGTAGTTGTATTCCAGACTTCCAGACTGACTGGGGAGAGAAACAGAGTATTTGTATTACCACGTTTGTTGACGAAGATCCTTAACCTCTTTCAGTTTAGATGATGGCCAAGTGTAGTCAGACTGGAGGGTTAATTTGACTAGTAACAAAGGAGATTCATCCCTACTTCACAACTAAAGTTCATTGAATTCATGCAGCCACTGAGTAGGCTGATATTCCTACTGTGGCAGTGACGTCATTGTGTCAAGTGAAAACAAACTGACTACAATGTGCAGATTTGAAGTAAAATATGTGTACTCCCTCTGCGATAATGACGCTGGAAAGCTAAGTGTTGCAGACGCTTGGGAAAAAATGCCATGTAAACAAATGGAATAAGATGCAATGTTTCCAAATTATACAATAAATACAGTTAATTAAAGTTAATTCCTTCTCTACTGTATGACCTACAACAACTACTGCTGATACGTCTACTATAACACACACACACACACACACACACACACACACACACACACACACACACAGCTAATAAATACAGTAGTACATTATTCTAAAGTTGTCTATATTTCGTGTACTAGCGCTGTGATGATCATGCTCGTGAGACATTTATGATAAACGCTTGGAAAATGTCACGGTACATGAAGGAATGTAACGCGCATTTCAAAATCTTGCAATAAATAAGGTACACACTAACTTGTTTCCTACCAATATACTGGAAATAATTACTCTAGTGAATTACTTTAAAGAATATTTCGTATACTAACTTTGCAATCACCATACTGGTGGGCCAAAGGTCGTCGACGCCTATGATGATTGAGGGAATTGCTACAGAGGCCAGAGTTACTACACCAAGCCACACACGACCTGTTGGGGTAGTAGAAATAGTAGTAGTAGTAGTAGTAGTAGTAGTAGTGGTGGTGGTGGTCGTGGCACCTAGTAACAGTAGTAGCAGTAGCAATATTAGTAGTAGTAGTAGTAGTAGTAGTGGAGCTGACAGCAAGATGGGAGGAAGTGGGGAATAGAATTACTGAATCTAGGGTAATATTTTAAAAAAGTGGTTAAAGTGAAGCACCAGGCTACTATTTTGCATCAGCATCAACGTAAAGTCGTTGGGATTTTAATGAGGAATAGAAATTTAAAATTCCTTACCGGCTTCGTGCTTGGGCCAGAAAAAGCAAAAAAAAAAAAAAAGTTGGGAATTTCTGCCGAGGCGCCCGTTGCCTGTATCAGAACCTATGTGGGGAGTGCCAGGCCTGGCCGACCCATACAGAAGGTAATAATCCAGCGGTTACATCTACCACCGACCCACCCCCTGCCATACTCACCCTCGCTGAGAGCTTGGCTGCACACTGGTACTCGTTATACTCAAGTACATTTTCATAACCTATGCCCGTAAATTACACAACATTCACTCCCCTATTAAGCAATGGGATACAGAAAATTTTTCAAAAACTCACCTTAACCATGCCACAAACAATAAAACAACAATTATAAATAATACTTAGAATATGTTGACCGTATCACATGTTGCCAGTACTGATGCAACCTTCCCCCATTAATGTTAGTAAAGACATTTTTAACATAGTACATTTCACTTAAGATTAAAAGATGTCTATGTGCACCTACCAAAAAAAAAATATCTATCTATAGCCAGACGCCATAATCCCGTAAAGTGTGGCCGTTTGTCTCTGCGATAGTTGTTTTACGGGAAAGGGCACTAACTCTACGACAACCCACTTGTTGACACGTAGGGAACACGTATGGGTTGGTTATATGGTTACCACCCGGTGTTGTAAATTATTTCCTGGCTTGCACGAAACCAAAGGATTGTCACGCAATGTAAAGCCACCTGAAAAGGAAAGAAGTGGAGTAAAAAGTGACAGGAAAGATGGGAGAAATAGGAGGAGAGGAGGGTAGACACAGAAAAAGAAAGATAAAGGTGATGGAAGAAGTAGGCAGCACTACATCGTGTGAGCGGATGATGGTCGCCACCACCTACCATCTTATTAAAAAAAAAAAAATCGTCGAATAGTGTTCCAGTCACACTTTACCTCTCCCCTCTCTGGCTTTCTCTCCATTTCTTCCACCTTCCCTCTCCCCTCGGCCTCTCTCCCTCACAAACCCATACCTCAACGCGACTGAATATGTGACAAACACCAGGTCAAAAGACTCGGATACTGTCAAAACAGCGCAGCACAACCAGTGCTCTGCACTCCCCCCTCCCCGCTTCTTTCCCTTCATCTAGTGTTCACTGACTATGCAGTCCCTTCTTGAGCTATTTAAAATCTGGAAATAGTAACACGAAGGAACACAGAGACCGCAACACCACGCCTGGACCTCTCAGTGATACTGTTCTCAGACTTGAAATACTTCATCCATATGTGACTATTTCTCCACTAAGTTTGGTCCAGAATGGATCGGAAGTGTTTAATTTAACCTTCCCCTGCGACCTTGACCATTGACATATTTGTCTTAAAAAATAATAATAATAATAATAATAATCTCTGGCTGAACCTAAACGGTTCCACTAAGTTTAATACGAACTACAAAAAAAAAAAATGTTAAAGGGCCGAAAGTTTGACCTTGTCCTGTGGCCTTTAATTATGACAGTTTGTTATTAACCCATTAACCCCCAGGGCTCCTGTGAGAGGGATTTTGCTGGAAGGGTACTAAGCGTTGTGCCCTCCGCCAATCGGCTCACAGTCGCGGAGCTGATGTCTCTACCCCGGGATTCCTTCTTTTATTAACTTTTGAAAATGCCCAGTTCCGTCCTATATTGAGGACGCTGGGAGCAAATGGGTTAAAGTTAAACCAATTAACCCTCTGCACACACCCAACCCTTCTACCAAATCTGGTTTAAATCGGATCAGAACTAATAATTGACCTATTCCCGACCTATTGCCTTTGACCTTTTTCGAGCAATGCCTACCGTGCATCAGATCCAGTGGAAATGAAACCCCTCTGTGAAAAAAAAAAAAAAAAAAAAAGTGATCGGTCCCGTCATTTTAGAGATTGAGTGTGTAAGAAAGACGATGATGCTGAAATGGGAATTTTTGTGGATTGTATTATAGCTTGTTTTAGTTACTTACTTTTTTTGTATAAAACAAAGCATGAGGGTTAAACCTTGATGCTTAGAAAAATTAAATTCCTCAGCGTTTGCAAGTTACGAAGGATTTTGTTAAGCCTTGTGAGCGCGTCGGAGCCATTCCTACATACTCCTAAGTGTCTGCTGACACTGATAACCCGGTAAGAAAAAGTTGATAGAAAACCACTAAAACAGAAGAAAATACGACCACTCGTCCGTCGGTCAAGGCGGCTCGCTTGCATCTCCTAATTACTTAAGTTCGTTCACTTAAATTTGGCGGAGATTGTCTTATTTTTGCAAAGTATTTAACTTACCTCAGTTGCAAAATAAGACAACTCTGCTGTTCTACATCCAGTCAACAGCACTTCTCTCTAAGCAACTCCATATTCTACTGTCAACCTCCTTTTGTAGCTGAACATTCAAGCTGGAGAGATCGCAATTTGACACCTATTTATGATGAACTGAGTATAGTTCTTGACGCCTAGCTGTCGTGAAAAGAGTGGAATTTATTTCTGCATCTGGTCTCGGAGGATTGGAAATCAGGCATTATCATTCATGTGTACAAAGGAAAGGAGAAAATGAAATGTGTGATAATTATAGGGGGCAATTATCTTCTTAGTGTAAGTGGAAAAGTATATGGTAGGATACATACTGATAGGGAAATAACAGAGGAATTGGTCGGAGAAGAACCTGGAGGTTTCACAAAGAGAGAATGCTAACTGACAGACTGGACAAACAAGGAATGTGGAAAATATTAAAAATATATGCAGTAAACGACAAGCTGTTGAATGCCGTTAAGAATATGTATGAGAGAACTAGGTCTGCAATGCGTGCGGATGGTGAACTGAGCGACTTTTTCTCTCTGAATGTTGGATTAAAACAGGGAGGTGTCATGTCTCCATTGTTGTTCAGTTTGTATATGAATGGAGTTATAATAAATGAGATCCAAGGTAGGACAGTGGATGCTGGAGCAGCCCTAATGATAGAGGACAGCATCTGGAAACTTCCTGTTCTATGTTTGCCGATGAGTCTGTACTCGTATTGTTAAGTGAAGACGAGAGGGAACTGCAAGGCTTAGTGAAATGAGTTTGGGAGAACGTGTACGAAACAGAATCTAAAGGTGAATATAAGGAAGAGTAAAGTTGTGGTCTTCGAGAGAAATGAAGGCACTAAATGCACAGTGAGGCTGGATAGTGAGGAGATGGAAAATGTGAGTGCATTTAAGTACTGTACTTAGGCATTGTGACGAGTAAGGATGGAAGTTACGAAGATGCAGTGCTTAAAAGGGTGCAGCATAGAAGAAAAATTGCTGATTCTTTGAAAGCAGCGATAAGAAATAAGCACTTGAGCATGGAGGTGAAAAAAAGTCCCTGCATCATAGTATTTTGATACGGAAGCGAAGTCTTGACCTTGTTGGATGAACACAAGCCAAGAGTGAGAGCAGTGAAAATGAGTTTTTTGACAGGAGCACGAGGAGTCACATGGAGAGACTGACAAATGAAGGAGACATACACTGAGGTGGTTTGGGCATGTGGAGAGAATGGAGAGTGAGAGACTAACAAGGAGAGAGTATGTGAGTGAGGTGGAAGGGGGAGAGAGGGAGGGGGAGACCGAGGATGAGATGGAGGGATGGAGTGAAGAGGTACTCGTATATGAGAGAGGGGGATGTAAGTTGGGGGGAGGGCAGCGAAATGGCAGGGAGACAGGGCAACGTGGAGGTGATTTATTTGTGGCCATCCCTTGCAGAATTAAGGCGTCTGACTATAGACAGATAGTTAGATCTAGTACGTCCATATTTCATTTAAGTTATTTATGCAATGTATACCAATATCAGAAAGTTATGAATAATATATACACAATAACAAGATATAATGTGCAAAACAAGTCGCCGAGGAAGATGAGCTAAGAGACTGTCGAAAATACGGCTCTTGGTTTCGTGATCTGTGTTTGCCTGAGTCTATGAAGGCTGGATTCTGAGTGGGTTTGGAGACTTGTAACACATTGTCTTTAGCGATTTATTCTACTCATTACACCTCAGTACTCTGATGTTATTGATGCAAACTATGCCGATGTTAAAGCGATATAAATAGGGTGCTAGATAATGTTAAAGCGTAACAGTAGATAAATCGCTAAGGAAGAGGTGCTAGGAAGTCTCCCATGGCACTTGCAATTCGTACTAAACTTTCCTACTCTAGGTGCCATGGGAAGGTTTCGTAGTACCTGTCCTTGAGCGATTTTTTTTTTCGCATTCTAATTTGCAGAATAAATCGTGAAGAGAGACGTCATATGATATCTTCAAAAGCATGAACCCGGTGAACTGCAGGCCAAAATTACCCTTCTTGTAGTCCGCCATCCTCTTTTGGGCGTAAAAATAAAAGGGGGGCGAAATGATGAACTTTGTATAAAAGGGCACGTCCACCGCTCGGTCATATCGGAACCACTACATGGAGGTGTCTCTCTTTAGTGGCTTAGTCAACTTGTTACACAACTTAGTCAACTGTATTATTAACCCAGTGAGCCCGGAGACGCATTTATCATTTCATTTTTGCTCAGGTCAATGTTATTCAGCATACAATAGGCTCTTTCAACTGATGGGGTTAGATGTAACCTTAGTAAACCTCTCCAGCACAAGAGAGCTTTCCCAAACTTAATATAAATTGTCTCCTAAACTAAAGAGGACGTCACATCAATTCAAGTGGTAACTAAGACAGCGAAGATGTGGACAAGATTCTAATTTTTGACGATAATTTCTTCGGCACATGACGAAGGTGGAACGAATCTGTCCTTTATCGCTGCTGACTGCGCTTTGTATTGTGTGATACTGGGTGACCACGCCTAAGAGATCCTTGCATGCCATAAAGGACCGTCAGGAATTAGAGGCTTGCACTCCACTTCGTTATGTTGATGTTATTGTTGTTATTGTTCTTATTGCTGCTGTTGTTGTTGTTGGTGGTGGTGGTGGTGTTGTGGTTGCCCTCGGTAGACTGCAGGCTGAAGTTGCCCTTCTCCTGCAGCCTACCATCCTCATTTCGGGGGATAGGGAGGGAGTTGAGGAATATTTTTATGACCGGGCAGTTGAGTCGCCCGGTTATATTGGTGCCATCCCATGCAGGCGTTTTTCTTCAGCACCTCACTTAACTATTAAAGGTTTGTTCATGGTCCGTATAAATCCAAGTACGTGCTGGAAGATTTTTTGAATGTGTTCGAATGTGCCCTCCTATGCGCCACACACTTTCACATGCCACAGCTGCGGTGCCAATACCCATCACTCATTCTGAATACAGGCTGACGGTGTCTCAATACCTCCGCCAAGGAGGTTGTTCTACTCCGCGTTGGTTTGTTGGTTTGCTGTCTGGCTGTTAGCAGGATTACTCAAAAAGTTATGAACGGAATTTCATGAAATTTTGACGAAGGTTTAGCCATGGGCCAAGGAAGAACTGATTAAATTTGGGGGCAGATTCGGATGCAGAGTAGGAGTATCCCGCACAATACCTCCAAAAGTTCTAGATGGATTTCAGTGAAATTTTGTGGAAAGGTGGGCCATGGACCACGAAAGAATTGATTAAATTTTGTGGCGGATGCGGATCCTGATGCGGATCCTATATCCACGGATCCGGATCAGAATCCTTTTTAATGGCGATGGCGTTGGCGGAGGTATGGGTCTCTTAGCGCTTTCTAGTTCAGGACTGTTTCAGTGGTATCAGAGAGGACGTTTTTATGGTACTCCTATGGATCTTATGGATGATCAGTCAAGTATGGGTTAAGGAAATTCTCTTCATCAAACTGTTCCCTGCCACCATCTGGGACAAAACCCACATCATTTTCAACAAACAGCCTCTCTAATCACTCGTCATATATTAACATCACTAGGACTATCACCGTTATCCTTGCAATATTAATCCATATTACTCTGATTTTGAGCATTACTATCAACAATAACTGGGCTATGTTCTGTTAACTTTAAAACTCGCGTAAATTTTACATCTGTTCATCTTGACTACTGAGCTGCAAGAAGAGATTAGAACTACAATGTGGTGCGAGTCACGAAGAGTATAATAGAAAGCATACAGCGCCGAAGTTTTATTTTATTCTGCCACTGATCTACGGCTGCAAAAGGTCAAAAATCTCAGCCAAATTGAAGCAAATTAACAAAATCTTGGGTTGTGCAAGAGAGGTAGTAGGACGCGTGGCATGACTATAAACTGCCAAGTCTATTAACGTTACTAGCACCGTTACCATTACTGCCTAATTTTTTACCATACCAAATACGGTTCCACTGCGTTATCATTGTCCCTTCTGTGGCACCACTAATTCAGTTTATTACTACCACCATTAGTATTAACGTTACTATTACTGTCATTCTTTTCATTTCTGCATCGCTAATATTACTACTCTTCCTGTTATTTTACTGTTATTACCACCGTGCTATTTCATTACATAACTATGCTCTGTTCATTTTAATTTGGCATAAAACTACCCTCTTTCCATGTTGAATGCCGAGCTGTATTATATTAACATTAAAGCAACGTACTGTATTAGTAGTACAAAAGTGTGGAAATTATACAACACCAAATTATTATCTTATTGTACCACTGAGTTACGGGAATTAAGCTGCAAGGCGACAAAAATCCCCACCAAGATAAAATAAGTGAAATACAGCATACTTTTTAAATTGCTACTAATACCAGTTATATTGTTATTATTGCTATTACTGTGATCATTACTTTACCGTTATTAATACTTCTTAACTCTCACTGTTACTGTTTCTACGAGTACAGTGACATACCTAGTTTTGGGCTGTAGTAGAGCGGCAGTAGTATGAGTGGCATGAATATGAAGAGTTGCATGTCCACGTCCACGTACCAGGTGTGGGGTATGCACTGCGGGGAGGCAGGAGTTAGGTATAAGCAGGGAGAGTTAGGTAGGGATGTGAGAAGGAGGGAGAGTTAGCTAGGTGAGAATGGATGAAAAGCGACTGGTGAAAAAGACAGCTGGGTCTGAGGCGAGAGGTTTAAGGCTGAGATATAGACCACGAATAGGATGGATAGACAATCTGAAATGAGCATTAGATGCGAGAGGGATGTCTGTGAAGCAAGGAAGAGTGGCTGCGCGTGATGGGGATGGATGGAGAGAGATTGTGAATGCATTAATGGTGATGAGGCCCAGACGGGATATTCTCCCCCATCTGGTCTGACCAGCTGATCGGGTCAGGTGCGGGGAAGGGGATGGGTCCATCATGGTGTGGAAGGGGTTAACCAGCTCTGCTGTCGGGCTGTGCTGCAGATGTCGCTGGATTGCACTACACAGTTTACCTTTGTGCGGTGTACTGAGGTGAGAAGCGATCCCCTCTCCCTTTAGAGGCTAAGATACGAGTAAGTTTCTGTGTGTAGATGATTAATTTGGTGAGTGTGTCGTCCTGTCTCTGCTACCCCCCCCCCCTATGGGGAAAAAGCCTAGGTATATAGATATATATACAACTTCAGGGGAGAACAAACTGGTTGAAGGTTAGTACAATTGACATCTTATACAGAGAGAGACAGAGAAGGGTGAGGAAATTTCTTAGATACTTCACCATGTCGCTGGTCAAAACCAATGTGATAGCTAAACGTATCTACTTACATCTACACAAAATTTGACCTTTTCATGGAACATAATAATAATACTAAAGAGCGTGTTATAAGGTAATTGTACATGAATACAGTAACTTAATCATAGACCTTAAATCTGAAAAAATTCATACAACATGACGTCGCATATGGTATGGATTGTGACCTACGCACAAGTAGTAGGATTAAGGTCAATTAACTTGCAGTTCTTTTAAGAAGATTAAAAGAGTGTGGGGAGCCTTCCCTGCTATCCTTACCTTATTCTAGGAGTAAAAACAGGATATCCAACACTATACATACAAGTGGTCCCGGGCACAATTAACCTCGCTCAACAGCAGTTATTTATTTTCATCCTTTTTCAAGTTATAGCCCTCTGAACATCGGTGATCTTGCGTTTGACCTTTCACAGTCATTCAAGGTCAAAGGTCATGGTGCCAAGTGAACGCCCAAAAGTGACTTCCTGTATCCTGATAACAGTTACCGGTAATATCTCTATCGTCAACCAGTTTCGAGTTATAGCTCCCTGAATATCCGCGACCTTCAGTTTGACCTTTCAAGGTCACTTAAAGTTAAAGGTCATAGTACCAATTAAAAATCCATATGGGGCTTTCTCTATGTTGATAATAGTAAATATCCCTCAATCTTCAACCAGTTTCGAGTTGTAGCCCCCTGAATAATCGTGACCTCTGAGGTTGACCTTTCAGGGTCACTAGGCCAAAGGTCATGGTACCAATTAAAAGCCTACATAGGATTTCCCATAAGTTGATAACAGTAAATATTTATCTGCAACCTGTTTCGAGTTATATCCCCCTGAATATCCGTGATCTTGATCTTTAACCTATATATATGCAGTATATACAGTATATAATGTGTCCGCCTCTGGGAAAAGGCTTTCTCGAGGGCAGTGGCCTATCCCAAGGCCCAGTAGTCCTCCTGCACCTCTACATGTCACCACTTCGGCGCTAACATCCACCGTCCATATTGAATACATGCTAGGGCTGTCTCATACAGGAGTGGTGTACTGGTATTAGCGGGGGTACTTTTACGACATGTCGGCGGGTCTGGAAGATCAGTAAAGTCTACTTTTATGAAATTCAAATCCTTAAACGGTTCCCTGTCCCAGCCGGGATTCGAACCTGGGTCCATCAGGACTGCAGGCCGCCTCTCTACCGATTCAGCCACCGCTTCCCCCAATATATAGATAGATAGATAGATATGTGTGTGTGTGTGTGTGTGTGTGTGTGTGCAAAACCAGTACTTTAAATATTAACTAACATTACCAGAAACCTTTCCAAATGACCAAACCTGCCCAAAATGTCCCCTAAATTAACTAAATCTTCACAAAAATGAACCAGCAGCATACAAACCTAAAGCCACCAAGGGATGCATTTGAAAAACAGGTTGACTATTGGTTGGGCAAAACTTAAATATAGGATGACCACGGGCGAACACATCAAGTGGGTCTGGCAGTAATCTGGACATTTGAGGTGGCCAGGCATATTTAAGTGATGGCCAGTGCTGCCCTGGCCACACCTCCGGCTACGCCACTGAAGCTAACCAAATCAAGGCCCATAAACCTTGAATCAAATCTTACCGTTTGTCCGCCGTACTCGGGTCCCAGCTGCGCCATATGCGGAAGGAAGAGATTGGTGAGCATTATGACGTCCATCCACCAATTGTGTCGGCACCAGCGAAGGAGGGAAGGTTCCAGAGCAGGAGCAAAGGGTCCCGAGACTACCAGGCCCGACAGGCAGGCTATCAAGGCTACCGTCAGGGCTAGAGGGGGCAGCAATCTGGAGAACGAAGGAGAAAAGTAGAAGGAAAAAGTAGATGAGAGAGAGAAGGGGGGAGGCTTGGAAAACGATATTACTCAAAGGCAGGCTACCACGGCTACCGTCAGGGCTAAAGTGGGCAGCAGTCTGGAGGGAAAATGAAAGACAGTTGAAAATTAATTGAGGGTGGGACCAGATGGATCGAAAAGAATTATTTAGGCTCGTATGATGTAGCCTCCAACATGTAAACTACAGTGCGGCTACTACTGCCAGGGCTGGTGGGAGCACCGGTCAGGAAGAAGAGCGAGAGAAACGATGATGTGTAGCTCTGAAACTCGAGTCCCACTCAATTTATGAAGTACGAGCTCATTGAATACATAACTCCAGTCTGCAACAGTCAAATAGCCTAACCTACAAGATACCAATCTGTAACTACTACTACTAACTCAAAGTTAGTGGATAAGGACGCACTTACTCGGTGACATCGCAATCGTCCTTGAATTCTCTCCCTTTTCCCCCCAAGAGATGGATGGTGGACTACAGAAGAATGCCAGCTTCAGCCTTCAGCCCTCGTTCAGATGAGTCTGCGGTCAACGACTAATATCATAATTTCTCTCTCTCTCTCTTTCTCTCTCTCTCTCTTACCTAACAATACGATGAATGTAGTAGAGCAGTGGCTTGAATTTTCCGTCCTTAGTGACTTGCGTTAATAGTCCCACCGTTACCAAAAGGCCAGACATAAGGAAGAAGGTATCAACGGTCTTGTCCGCGTTGGCTATTAGTTGGAAAAGCACTGGTTCTGTCATCTGTTTAGGGGAGAATGCGAAGGTTGTTATATTGTTGTTATTATTATTATTATTAATATTTTTATTATTATTGTTATTATTATTTTTACTGTTATTCTTCGTTTGATATTATTTGATGGAACAAGGGCAATAACTAGGATTCTGTGGTGTGGTTGCAATAAATTCAGCGATACTTAATTCTGGGATAGGAATGTGTCTCCTTGGTTACTAGTTAAATTTGCCTCCAACCTGACCATACTTGGCCAACAGTTAAGATGAACTGGGGACAGCGAACTTCGCAAGGTAAGAACAAACGGGTATTATTATTACCTCAACCAAGGAGGTTACGTTTTACCACGCGTTGGTTTGTCTGTCTGTCTGTTAGCAGGATTACTCAGAAAGTTATGAACGGATTTTGATTAAATTTTGTGGAGCCAAGGAAGAAGTGATTAAAATTGGGGTAGATCCGGATCCGGATCCTATATCCACAGTTCTGTTAGCAGGATTATTCAAAAAGTTATAAATCACCATCAGCAACAGCATTATTATTATTATTATTTGTAGGGTTGACAGTGTCACGATTAACATATCTGTGATTCAGGCACGAATTATATGTGCCACAGGAAAATTCGTAGCACCTCATCTTTAGCGATTCATTTTTCCATAATTTTTACACTTTAAAATTCTCTTCCACGTTATTTATGTCGTTTTAATTACATCACAGTCTGCCTCAATAACATAAAAAAAAGAATAGTGAGGAGCAATAGCCCATGCCGAATAAATCGCCAAGGAAGACGTGCTGCCAAATCTCCAAAGGCACTTTAGATTCGTTTCAGTGGGTGTATCTACTGCGAGTGTGTGTGTGTGTGTGTGTGTGTGTGTGTGTGTGTGTGTGTGTGTGTGTGTGTGTG
>JAGKTI010000363.1:54665-75226 GCA_018397915.1 Birgus latro
TCGGAACGAAATCATCTGAGGATAGCAGTGATACACTCAAGCAATACGTCATCGTGGTGAATGGATAGAGATAGTTTGCATCCAACCTAACTCCAGTCCAAAAAGTCGTCTGAAATCAGCAAGAACACATTAGTCATACACCACTGCAGTGAAAGGGTCCATGAAGGCTAGATCTCGCACCTTCATTTCGAAAAGTCAGTCGTAAGGTGAATGCAGTGTACTCGTTTGGAGCGAGAGAGCAATCCTGATAAATCGTGACGACATACCAGTAGGGTAGTTGATTTTGTGGCCTTGCACTTATCGTCCACTTTAATGATAACAATCTGCTAAATGAATGTTGTCTTATCATACAGTGTGCCGGGAGGGAAAAAATAGCATTGGAAAATAACATACGAGTACATCAGACGTATAAAATCTACATCAACATAGGAACGGTTCTCTGCCGCAACAGAGCTACTTTATTAATGACTTGAGTGAATTATGAGGCAGACCGTTCTCGTCCATAAGGTCGTCAGTACCTGCAGCTCAGTAACGGCCGAGAATGAGAACCATATACAGAGAATTTAATTATAATTTCCTCGTCTCTAACTGCCATAGCTATGCCCTCGCCTCCCGGGACATCCTGTAGGTGCCTGGTGATCGGGTAGTGGTCTACAGCGCCTCTCAGAGTTAAGGTCATGTGCTGTGATCGGGGAGACTCGAATCCCTTAGAGATGACAAGCCATGTTTTTTCCATCATGCTAACTCTTTCAACACGATAACACCGTTGTAACCAAGTGTTCGGCATTGTTAAGTAGGAAGCTGCCTGCCCAGCAACGCCAGGGTTCGAATCCTGGTACTGGTGCGAACACCTTGCACCACAGGACTCAGATGTCCATCTACGTTTTAAGGTTTGGTTAGTACAATGAGGTGCCTTCCTAAGGTAACACCAAGGGAAGATTACTCTAGTGGTAACTTGAATGGTACATCGGCGATACTAGGTGATTAACTTCCACAGGCTCAAAGGATTAAGCTACAGAGACGAGCACCATAGCTAAGCGCCTCATGGTGTCTGCCCCAATCTATATCATTCTTTACATGTCTGAGGTTTGGGAGAGATTTATCAAACTGGAGGGTTTAGATACAACGTCCATTAATGCCGTCACTACATGAGGTTCTTAGTTGAATGCAAACGTCTGGTAGCAGCAAGAATAAAATTTTACGTGCAGCTTCATCTGACTGAAGGCGTTAAGTTGTATTCTGCATATTATATTGGGTTAACCCTTTAAACCAGGTGACCCATTTGTTATGTTGTTCCTGTGTCATGACGATTTTATTCAAATTAGAGAAGATCTCAAGCCGTGAGCGTATTAATAAAGGCTGTATCTAACCCCTACAAAATACAGTAATAAACAAGTCAACGGGGTGAAATGTTTTACACCCTGAGCCCCAGCACGCTCTTCCTTCCTTCCTTCTATCCTTTATTTATTTTAGCTTCAGACGACTTTATTCAGTTTGGAATATGTTTCTGATAGTCAAGGGCCGGGTCAAGGGGGTTAGTTAAGTCTCTAGCGCATCTAAATCCTCCAGTTCGATGTCTCTCCCCTAGTCTGGAGATAACTCAAAAATGGCTTCCTCGTTGTGAAAAGGTCAGTACTTCTTCACCTTCTTTTTCCTGTATAATAAATTCGTGAGTAAAATCCACAAACAAAATATAATGAAAAACACAATGTGGACCGCTAATCATCATCTTTACCATGACCTCCACGACCATCATCTCAATTCCACTATTGTTATTACTGTTTTAAATCATAAAGTTCGGAGCGCTACCATTATCATCATCATCATCATCTCCATTACCACGTACACCACCAACATCCAGCTTCTCATTTTGTAAGTGGAGTGGGAATGTTCGAGAGAAACAAAAAATTAATGATGGGCAGTTTCTTCCTGTGCGTTCGGTGCAAACATGGAGACAGCACACCCAGTTCTGCAATATGCATCCCGATTTGGAAGAACTACAAAATAATGTTACTGGCTAATAAAAAGAAGCTAGTAACCCGATGTAAGAGCCATATGATGGTAGTGGTGGCATATATGAAGGGGTGATATCCCACGATACACTCAGTGAGTCGTAGCATGTCACAGGACGTTTATACATTGCTGGTGCTGCTTGAGTAAAACTTTCTTTTCCCAAACAAAACAGTTTATTTACAGACGTATGTTCAGATATGAATAATAGCCACTTAGGTATTAGGAGAGGAATCGTATCACCACTTGGTGTCTTCCGTAAGTAAGTTCCCTTCTGATCCTATCTTCATGATGGTCTGCCTTAATCTGACCCTGCTCTCTAGAAGGAGTATTTCATTGACTCTCCTACAGTTAAATATGAATCAATGTATCTGTATGAAACCTTAACGAATCTGCATGAAACCCTAGTAAATATACTAAAACTCATCACCGAATTAACCACAAAACATCTACTGTAACAAAGTGGCCTTTAATGCAAGAACAAGAACATAATATTAATGTATAATAAGTATAACATAGGTTTATGTTAATTTTAACAAATATTTTATGTGAACAAAAAAAAATCTTTACCAAAGCTCAATGAACTCAAGATCAAAGGAAGCCACATAATACGATGCTCCATGAAGCACTGTCTTCGAAGAAAAAAAAAAAAAGTAAATTTAATCCAAATTACATCTCAAACATCCAGAACAAATATCAAAGCAAAGTTTACAAATATCGTCAGACTAATGAATCACTTCTTAAAACTAAGTATGCTCATTCATTTTCATTAAACTGTGTAACTGACAATGTCATTATGTTTCGAATATGAAGCGTCCGACAATACAGTATCAGGATTCACACAGACTGAACCTTGTGATCCTTAATTTATGAGAATATATATATAAAGAATAAAAACTTTTCATCTTTATCAATACATTGATAATTTTAATATAAATCTTACGAATGTGACATAGTAATATTAGTGGTCGTAGTAGCAATAGTAAAGCAGTAGTAGCAGCACACGCAGAAGTAGTAGTGGTAATAGTAGTAGTAGTAGTAGTAGTAGTATTGCTGGTAGTAACAGAAGTAGGAGCAGTTGTAGCAGTTAGATGATGGGGGATGGGAACCCCTTCTACAACAGTGATACCAAAGCGATTGCTGCCCTCCTTCCTCTATTTTGTATCCTTTACAGGTTTTGGAGAAGGCCGACACCAGTAAAAATAGCGATGGAAACCTTTTTATAGTGGACGACGTTATTAAGGAATCAGACGAAATGACCTCAGCTTCGTTGAAATCTAGGTGCTTATTTTCCCCTGCTGCTGATTTTTTTTTTTTTTTAGGGGGGGCTAACCCCCTCCAAGAATCACTAGGGGCCCACGATCCCCAAATATTGCATGACGAGTGAGAGCCGATTATGCAACATGCACAAAGATATCAAAGCCATATATGCCCTCCTGTCACTATTTCTAAAAATTTGTAATTTGATGAGCTGGGCTGATCCCCCTAAATTTTATTGCTGGAAAACCGTGTACTGTGGAAGACTTTCGGAGTAACCAGGCGAACTCACCTGGGAAGTTTCATCCAGATCTATCAAATAGCCTAGAAGGAATTCACACACACACACACACACACACACACACACACACACACACACACACACACAAACACACACACACACACACAGGCTGAATCTCGCGCAGCGACATAGGGCAAAATGCCGAAAATGATACCATCCTGCTTCGCGAATTGCTGAAAGTACAAACTTTAGAGAAACATCATCATTCTCGCCATCGTTATATATGGGGTGAGGAGAATCCAGAAACAAAAGGAAAAGCATAATTAAAACGGCAGTCTCCATCGTCCTCACTGTCATCACCACTACTATCATCATGTTATTCCTTCCAGTAGAAGGATTAGATATAGCCTTAATAAACTCCTTCAGATAGGAGAAGTCTTTTCTAAGTTGAATAAAATTATCTGGTGGAAGCAAGAGTAAACTGAAATGACTGTCACCAAATTAATTTTCCTCGGTGACAATGACTCTCTCTCTCTCTCTCTCTCTCTCTCTCTCTCTCTCTCTCTCTCTCTCTCTCTCTCTCTCTCTCTTCTTACCTTTCAGTTTCCATTTCTTCTAATTTTCGCCTAATTTGAAGAAACTCCCTCAGTTTTGTCTCATCCCCGCTTGTTTCAGGCTTGACCCGTGATGACCCAGGTTCTTGTCTTGTATCGGCATTACCACTTGACCCCGTTTGGCCTCTGACCTCGCCATATGAGTCGGTGGAGGAGGCCGGAGTGAGGTCACGGCACTCGGACACAATAATTAGTAAGGTCAGTACCAAATTGCGATACTGCATTTCACATTGGAGTATTCTAGAGAGAACTCTCAGGCTTTCAATCTCAAAGGAAGTAAAAGTTCAAGCAACCGTTTTCTGCCTTACGGAAATGTGTATTACTCTGTACGTTGCTTATTGATGTGTGTAATTTTCCCCCTCAGATAAACTGAAGCGCCGTTTTTCTGTCTAAAATACTGACATCTCTCTCCACCACGACCACCTAAACCAGCATGATAATTCGGTATTGATCTCATTCTTATAATCATCTTATCGCTCTGACAATCATATCTTTTTTTTTAATGACCAGCATGGCACCATTTATCAGACCAGCAAGGTAACAGTTATCAGCTTCCGCGGGTCCAAAGGTCACAAAATAAGCAAGACTAAGTAGAACACACACCTGACTGATGGACAGGCCTGTAGGCATGTGTACCGAATCGCGTGACTTAGTGCAATTCATGATGAGGGTGCAATTAGTATTGACTGAACTGCATGCCCTAAATTTGCAAAAGTAATTAGAATGCAGTGGAGGTGTATTTTTTGCTTCCAGGTCAAAATTAAATGGGTAATTCTTTCGAGACCACTGAATAAACTATCTACTACGTCAGCTATAGGTAATTTCAAAGAAGCAATATTTATAACTCGTATTTAGATATAAAGCAAACTATGGCGAGCTTCACCAAAAATAGTGGGATATTTTTACTAATTCTCGCTCGGGTAGGTTTGTCCCCGATTCTCCCTGCTTTAATCCCCCCGACTCGAATGTGTTGTAGTGCTGCTGTCGCATATTTCTCTGCCATTTTTTGTAAATGGGGAGAGAGGACAGTGGTGTCACGGTGTCATCGTCCGTCATCCTGCCTGGTGCTCATGACACAGCGATGAATTTCTCAACAGCCCCGGATTCAGACTCGATCACAGACAACCGAAGCTGGTTGCCACATCGGGGATGACAGTGAGAGTCTCTCCAGTACATCTACTCGCACAGAAAAGTACATAAGGACCTCATATTCACCATCTGATGCCTGTTCAGGTAAGAATCCTATCTCCCTCATTGTTTGATTTGTAGACAACAACCCAGGCTTCTCCAACACCTGTAAATTCTCAGCAGCAGTCAGTGTAAGTAACGCACTGATTGGTAGTGTCAGGTTTTGACAGGAACGCTGCCTTCCCCTTTTGCGTTGTGGAAACCAACTTGGCAAAGCTGCTTGCTCTACCTGAAACTCTCTCCATATTAGAAGACTGGGCAGTTAGGTGATGGAGGGTCACCTTCCCTCCTGGCAGCAACTTCTTTGGGAAGAGTAGCCGTGTTCCTCGACCTCCTGAACGAGGGCATCCTCAACAAGGGTCATTGCCTTGGGACGAGTTCCAGCCAGTTTGTGGAGGCCTCCCACCTTGCCTTTGGCCCGAACTGGTGGAACTGTGATTGCAGTCTCAGGCCATCCACATGAAATTTGAGGACCCCCTGCCAGAATGAGTTTTCAAGGAGCCAATGTAGGCAATCAGTAAATGTCTATGTTTTCCCCGTCCTTTAATACATCACTTGCTGCCAGTTTGGGCATGGTGCCCTTTCCTGCAAGAAGAGGGTTTGATGTTCCTGATGCAAGTGATTCCGCCCATTCCACTCCATCACTGGGGCTGAATATGCTGAGTAGCAGTGTCCACACTATCACCTCATATTCTTGCCCCGTCCACCACAAGGCTCCTACCATACACACTACGGTGGGCGACAACCCTGCCTCCGTACAGTATGAAATCTTCAGCCTCATGTCCTGAACAGCCCCTCTCCACCATACCATGACATTGGCACTGTCTGGCTTTCTCCCTCTACCTAGCCACCCTGTGCAGAGAGAGCCTACTGTTGTCACTTCTAACGCTCCCTCTGCCCTTCGCAATCACATAGATACAGAAGATGCCACTGACCATGTGATGAAGTGTCCACCCACCTGTCCTTCCCTTGTTAAGTGATTATCCAGCCCTTGCCTGCTCCCAAGTCTCAGTGTGCTTAGATGCAACATTCCCAGGTCCCTTGCTGTGCAGGTCTGGCCTCTGATTTGGCTGCTCACCCACAGCACATGCCTGCAGGCGACCTTTCTTCTATCTTTCTTGCTGGTTCTAACACCTCATGGCCCCCTCTCCTTAGTATCTGCCTTTGGTGAGGATCACTGCCCCTTCCCTCACCCGCTTATGCCATCTCCTTGCCCTGCCCTATCAGTGATGTCTGCTGGGCCTCCCTTAGCTCATGTGTCTGACTGCTTTTTTTGTGTCTTGGTAGATGCATTGTCTCTGTATCAGAGGGGTTGACATTCCTTGGTATTTGCTCTAGTATTCTTCTGTACTTGATCTCTCTTCTCTCTCAACAAAAATGGTTTCTTCAACTCTCAACTGGCTCATGCTTTGGAATGCCCACTCCATTCTGTACAAGACCAACAAGTTCAAACTAGCCTCGACAGGCCTTTTTCCTGGGGCTGTTGGTCTTTGTGAGACCTGGCTTTCCCCTGACCTCTGCCTTTCTGTTCTACGTCCAGGTTGATATCGATTGCTCTTGGCTTTGTCTTGCCGCCCTTCCCCGGGGAGTCATGGATTACCTTACAGTCCACCTTTTCTTTTTTGCAGGCTGGATTACAGTTGCTGTAGGTTACAACCCTTGTCAAGATGTGACCCAAGAGAAGTTGCTCAACCACCATGACCAGATGCAGCCCCCATGCTTACTTATGGTGGACCTCAATGCCCGTCATCCTGATTAGATCTGGCTGTTTCTGGTTAAGTCCAAGAATCGGTCAGGTAGGTAAGTCTTCATCTTCCTTCTTGAGAGTGACTGTTTCATCGTTCTGATCCCTTTTGACCTGCAATTCTGCTTTGAGCCTCACACTGGTCGTCCCTCCACCCTCGACTTCTATCTTGGTGATTCTCTTCTTCAAGACGCGGTTGTATCGACTCGACCTAGACGTGTTAGTGACCTGTCCTCATTGCCATGCCTTGCCTGTCCCCCCTGCCCAAGTTTCCCAAGCCTCATACCCCCATTGGTGGCTGGTCCTATGCCACTGGTCAGCCTTTTGTATTACCCTTCTAGTCAGGAATGCTTGTGGATGGCTGAGTAGCTGTCTTTTCCCCTCTGCCCTTGTGGAGGCTGGTCTGTTGAACTTCAGGCTCCCCTTACAATGCAGTGGGGTCTACCCTACCATTCCGTGGTGGTCTGATGATGCGCCTATGCTGTCTGGGTGCCACACCTGTAACACTTGCCAATGCAACCCTTGCCTTAAACTCAAGGACCACCATAGACATTGGTAAACTGAGAAAAAAATGAACAATTGTGTCAGCACGGTGCTCAGTCTGGTCAGGCTTTTGCTCCTTTCTGTCCTTCTCCAGCTCCACATCTCAGACATGCAGACTCATCTGCTCTGGGGGTGAATGCTGCACCCCTCCCTTGTGTCAGTTGGTGAGGGATGACTTGCCCATGTTACCCTTTATTACAAAACAGATTCCCACGCTTTTTACTTCCAGTTGCAGCTGGGTATCTGTCTCCCTTTTTCTTTTGTTCTCCTCTAACTCGTCGTCTAGGAGGGCATCTTTTCACCTCCACCAGAGGTATCATCCTCCCAGTTCTGTTCTAAGCTCCACCATACGTTACCTTTTTTCCAGAAAGGCAAGGGTAGTGGCTTGGACCTGGTCCCAAATAAATTTCTTGCACGCCTTTCCCCTTCCTCTCCCATCACCCTTCTCCATCTGGTTAATAACAGTTGGCTTTCAGTGACTTGGAAAGAATCTCTCCTCCCATTTCACAATCCTGGAGAGGATCCATCCTTGCTCTCGTCCCACACCATTGTGCTCCTGTGGGCAAGGTGGTCGACCACATGGTCAGACAGCGTCTGGCTAGAGTACTTCAGTGACCTCAGGGAGGAGCAGTGCGAGTCCTGGTGATGTATGGCACTTCGAAATCCGAAGGTGCCAAATATGAACAGACACACCTGTAAGCAATGCTTATTTGCTCAGTATTACTGATGTACAGTCATGAACACTAATGGAGGGACAGAGTAATCTGCCACTAGAGATCAGGTTAATCGCACACGACTACGGTACCACCACAACTCTCCCTCCATAACCCCACATTGATCTGTTAGGCGGATGGATCAGAGATATGAAGCTTCGCTTACTCCCACGTCTTGTCGCATGTAATGTTACTTTCATTTATCCTACAATTATCTGTATTATCACGCGCTTAGAGCATAGATCGATCTCCAGTTCCATGAGAAGTTTTAGCAGATTTCATTACAATGACCCTAATGCACAGAGTTTGGTTTCCAAATATCATCCAACGTGTTCTAAGCGATATACTAAAATCCATGTAATTGCAACAAGTTACATGGCCACATAAGTCCCTCTCCTGCCTTGTCATATGGAAAGGCACATATTCACCTACCCACTCATCAACCTACCCACTCATCCCATCCAACACAACCCACCGACCTCACCCTGGCCACCTGGGCGGCACACCCAGCCTAGCCACCTGGGTGGGCCCACCCAGCCTGCTGATTTCGGCCATCCACCCTGCTAACACACAAATCCCACCCATGAAGCTCACCCAACAATGTCACTCAACACATTCACCCACTCACCTATCCACCCTAAACCCATCCAACCACCCAACCCACGAATCCAAGCCACCAGGTGTTGGTATGTAGGAGGACTGCTGGGCCTTGATAGCAGGCTGTGAAGCCTATGCCCAGAGTTGGACACATAAAAAAAAAAAAACAACCACCCACTCTAAGCACCCCGGCCATGCAATCACCTCAGCCACCCTGGCGGCCCACCGTGCCCACTCACCCTGGCAACCCACTCTGCCCACACACTCCGACGACCTATCTTGCCCACCGCCCCCTACCATCCATCCTGCTCACCCAACAATGCCGTCCATTGCATCCACCCACACAACCCTCCCACTTCTACCTGAACACTCACCCACCCTGCCCACCCACCCATCCTATCCACCCACATGTACCACCGTCCTACCCGCCGATCCACATGAATCACCCTCTTTACCCAACCCCATTCACTCCCCCATCGCATTCATCCATTCGAACCCGACTCATCCACCAAACTCATCCCATCCAAACCTAAAATACTGACCTCTCCCCGACCACACATATCCAGCCACTCACCCACCCAGACCACCAAACGCATCCACTCACTAATCCATCCACCCCTACAACCCACCCCAAGCCACTCCACACACCACACCCAACAATCCCACCCCCCACCTTTACCACTGCCCAACCACCCTGACGATGCACCGCACTACCACACCCACCAACTCAACCTCAGTAGCCCCACCCACCTAATCAACAGACTCCACCATACACACACACACACACACACACACACACACACCAAGAGAGAGAGAGAGAGAGAGAGACTAACACAGTAAGATACAAACAGAACACGCATAAACACACACACACACACACACACACACACACACACATACCGATACACGCACACACACACAGGCACGCACAGGCACACAGACACCAGCATACACAGTATGCACATGCACACAAGTACACACACATACACTGGCGCATAAACAAACATAAACACACACACACAAACATGCACGCACCCCCAAAAAAACACACAAACACAGGCGGAGGGGTGAGAAAGGAGGGAGGGAGAGGGGGGAGGATTTGGGGACGTTGAAGGGGGAGGATGAGATGTGGAAGTGTCCAGTACAGTCCTAGTAGCAGCTTGCACAGTATATTGACTCGTATCTTCGACATACACCCTTTAATTCAGCTAATTACTATGGATGTATTTCCTTTAGTATTCCATGATATACTGTCCAATAGGCAATAGTTTTAATGAACGAAGACTTTGGTAAAATATTAAATATCAAATCTATACTCGGTTCAATAGTACTTTTTGTTCATGCTGTTGAATAATTATAGTCAGGCATCAAACAGTAGTTCGTACGACTTGGGGCCAATCTTCCCTGGGGAAAAACAACCATTGAAGATGATTAGTGGGTGAAGCAGTTGTGAACTAATCTCTCTCTCTCGCTCTCTTTCTGTGTGTGTGTGTGTGTGTGTGCGTGCGTGTGTGTGTATGCACGCTCTGTGTGTATGTGTGTGTGTGTGTGTGTGTGTGTGTGCGCTCTGTGTGTGTGTGTGTGTGTGTGTGTGTGTGGATCTCTCTCTCTCTCTCTCTCTCTCACTCACTGTGCGTGTGTGTGTGCGTGTGTGTGCGTGTGTGTGTGTGTGTGTGTGTGTGTGTGTGCAGGCTTCGATAAACATACCTGACCTATTTACTATAACCAAAGCCAAACATTGAGATTACCCCTCCCTGCNCTCTCTCTCTCTCTCTCTCTCTCTCTCTCTCTCTCTCTCTCTCTCACTCACTGTGCGTGTGTGCGTGTGTGTGTGTGTGTGTGTGTGTGTGTGTGCAGGCTTCGATAAACATACCTGACCTATTTACTATAACCAAAGCCAAACATTGAGATTACCCCTCCCTGCCGAAACATCACACATGAACTGCATTATTCATTTTTCTGGCAGTGAAGCTAAGAAAAATATATTCCAGGTTCACCATTACCACACTCACCAGTCGTCCTCTGTGCTGTTTAATTTCCTTCTTTAAGGCATATTGTTCTAAGGACTTGAGTATTATTATGTTGGTTTAATGAGTTGATAGTGAGTGAAAATGAAATTTACGAATTAGCGTGGATGGAGTGAAGAGGTATATGAGAGAGGGAGTGTGAGCTGGGAGCAAGGCAGTGAAATGGTGGGGGGACAGAGCGGCGTGAAGGCGATTTGTTTGTGGCCACCCCTTACAGGATTAAGGCGTCTGGCGATAGATAGACTTAACTAAGATTGATTAGAATATCATTCGGTTTACTTTTTAATGCATCTCTAGCAGAACGATAACTTAGCGAAAATACCAGTTTAGTTAATTATATTATGTAAACGTAACATCTCTAAAAAATAAGATTCACTCTTTCTCCCTGCGTACGCCCCCTTTTCCATATCCACGTCCTTCCCCTCCTCATTCCCTCCCTTGCCCTCCACCATACGTAACTCCCCTTTCCCGACTGCCCCTCTCCCTTCCTCTCCATCTGACTCAACTCTCCCCTCCCTCCCTCTCCCTTTCTCACTCTCTCCCTCCACAGTACTCATCTACTTCATCCCATCTCTCGCCCTTGCTTTCCATCCAACCCTCTCTCTCCAGTTCTCTCCTTCTCCTACCGTCCACTTTGTTTAGATGTCTTACGTTTCCATTTATTGCTCTTTCCTCATTGTTCTCTGTTTTTACACACTCTCAAAACTTTATTTACTCTTCAGATAGGGAAACTACAGTATAAATCTGTTTCTGCAAGGAAACAGTTTTCCTACAGGGACCTTCTCTTAGGGGTGTGGGAATCCGAAAGCAAACATCACATTACGTGATGCACATCTTTTAAGACCCATGATCGCGAGGTGGCTGGGAGGCCTCGTTCTTAGAGGTGTTTAATCGACCTGGTGGTATATTGCAAACTGTCATTCTGCATTTATTTCTCAACTATCATGGCCGCATTGACTTAAGTTCACTGGCACCCCCACTGTAATGGGTTGGGGCGAGATGGCTATGAGGCCTCGCTCTTAGAAGTGTTTAATCAACCTGGTGGTATGTTGCAAACTGTTCTGCAACAATACAAGAAGTTTCCAAATGCTGCCCTTTCTCATTAGGGCGACTCTGACATCTACTGTGCTACCTTGTGTCTCTTTTTATAATCCCATCCATATACAGATTGAACAGCCATGGAGACATGACGCATCCCTGTTTCAATCCAACATTCAGATAGAAAAATTCACTCAGCTCACTATCCACATGCACTGCAGCCTTAGCACCCTCACACATAATCTTCATGGCATTCAGCAACTTCTCATCTATTCCATATATTTTTAGTACTTTCCACTTTCCTTGTCTATCCACTCTGCCATATGCTTTCTCCAAATCCATGAAGGCCACATACTTTATTCCCTTCTCTAGAATCTTTTCCACCAAAGACCTAAGGATGAATATCTATCTACACAACCTCTTCCCTTCCTAAAACGTCCCTTTTCTTCTCCAACTAAATCCTCTGTTATTTCCCTAACTCTGTCAATAAGTATCCGACCATATACTTTGCCTATTACACTAAGAAGGCAAGTGCTCCTGTGATTACCACACACTTCTTTTTTCCCTTTTCCTTTGTACAAGGGAATAATTATACCTGACTTCCAATCCTCCGGGACTCTACCTTCTTCCCAGGCCAATCTGCACATCTTCCATATCATTTCTCCACACACTCCATCAGTTCCTGGGGCTTCCCCATTTTGACTTTCTTCATTGCTTCCACTACTTCCATTCTACTGATCTCTTCCTCCCTTCTCACCACCTTCCTTCTCCCAGCCATTCCCCAGCCATTTATACTCGCATTACTTTCATTGTCTATGTTTAACAGTTCTTTAAAAATATTACATAATCATACTGCAATAAAATCATTGCAATCCTTTTCTGGTCTAAGTCTTTCCTTTCTATATCATATTCAAATTCAGAGACATGTAAAATGGTGCTATGTATACTGTATATGCTTGTTCTTGATTACTTGATGTCCAGCAGTTTAGAATGTGGATATAATTATGACTGCAGTGCAAACTTGGGACTCTGTTCTACGAATGCAGTGCAGGTGTGGTTCTATGTCTTGTGGGTGCAGTGCAGGTGCAGACAATGTCTTGCAGGTGTGGTGTAGGTGCAGACAATGTCTTGCAGGTGCAGGTCCAAGACAGCTAAAATTGTGCAGATGCAGTTCTAAAATTGCAAAGCAGGTGCAGATCCAATAACTGGAATTGTTCAGAGCTCTGCAATATAACCACAAGTATCCCACAGGCATCACCTGGAAGAACCTTGAAAGACTGAGCAAATGCCTTTACATTGGTTGCAGCAGAGGAACCAACCTTCTGCAAGGCCTCTACACATCACCAGGACACTGCCATGTCTCCTTGGTGGTCTACACTGTGCACCAGGGTCGTCTTGGGTTGACATTCAGCCTGGAACACCTGGTGGAGATGTCCCTGCCTTTGTTTACAGGCCCTACACAATCTTTGGGATGCAGCCTGTATACAGAAACTCCAAAAGGCCCATTGTACCATCTGGTCTGATTTTTGCTCAACCCTATTGTTCTCCAACTCCACTTCATGGGCATGGAATTTCATCTGAGCAGTGGATGTCTACTTTACAGCCTCCTCATACCCTCTGGTGAGAGGAGGCTCCCCTCTGACCAACCTCCAAACAAAGCCAATTTCATGGCCAACTTCACTGCAATCCAATTGATGTGTCTGATCTTCCTGCAGGCCATCAGTAGATACACAGGGCAATTCAAGCTGGCACATCCTCCCTACCTTCAGTGGAAATGGCATCCCACTTTTCAGAGGTGGAACTTACCTTTGCATTGGAAACTACTCACCTAAGAAGTGTGTGCCCTATAGTTTGTTCCAAATGAGTTACTGACTCATCTCCCCTGGCCCTGTCAGGCTTGTCTCCTTGATATTTTTAATGGCAATTGGGTCTCAGATATATTATCTTATTATCTATCTGGAAAATTTTGCCCCATCTTACCTTCCCCAAGCCAGGAAGAGATCCAACGCTCCGCACATCATACAGACCAGTAACTCTACTCTCCAGCATTGGAAAGGTTCTCGAAAGGATGGAATTGCCACTGGTTTCCCTGGTGATTAGAACGTGGAACATGGTGGCTTACTCCCGGAAACCCAGTGTGAATTCAACCACAGCATAGAGACGTCCAGTGTCCTCCTCCAGTTCAACCACCACATATGCCATGCATATTACCCCCCAAAAGTTCTGGCTGATTTTGGTGATCACGGGACCTCTGACTCCACCTCCCACAAGGGCATCCTCTACAAGTTCCACAGTACCACAGGTTCTGTCCTTGCATGAATGTGCATTTTCCAGGAAGAGTGGTCATTCTGTGTATCCCTGGGAAGGACATTCTCAGATCCCTCCCCAGTTGGGAGAGACGTGTTTCTGGGATCAGTTCTCAGACCACACCTCTTCAATGTCCTATTATTAGACACCCCTATCGACATGTCTGTATGTCCTTGTCTGTCCTGATAACAAATCCATCCTCTGCAGTGCATCTATACTTGAGGAAGCTAAGCACCATTTCCAACAGGCAAAGGATACCTTTGCAACCTGAGACAGTAACTGGGGATTCACCATCAATACACAAAAGAGCAACCTAATTTGCTAAAGTATCCCTTATTGCCACTGGTTTGGCTTGCTGTGGAACCCCCTCAATCTATGAAATCAGTACACATTCCTCAGCCTCTGTCTCAGTGGTCATTATCTCACTTGGGCTCCCCACAGTGGGGAACTTTCAACTGGCTAGCTTGAAATGCCTGAATATCACAAAGTGCTTTGTGAGCATTCAATAGGGTGCTACTGATATGGAGATCCTTTTTCATCTATACGTCGCTTTTGTCTAGACTAGAGCATACCTGTATTATCAAATGGCCCCTCATATGGGTCAGCCACCCACACACACCTAAGAAACTGAAAGTCATCCAAACTCAGCCATCTGCATCTCACTAGGTGCTTTCAGGCTCTCATCCATTATCTCCCTCTATGCTAAATCTGATACAATGCTTCTTTCCATCTACCACAGGGAGTTGAACAACAAACTCCTCCTCCAAATTTCAACCCTTCCTCCCCATCATTCCATCTCCCCTCTCTACAATCACCCAGGCCCCAGCAGCCTTCTGCCAAGCCCCCAGCTGGTCTATGACAAGAAAACCTTTCCCTTTATGAACCATCAAAACTACCCATTCCCTGTCTCTTGAACTCCTTCAACTAACCTCAGTCATCCCACACTCTCCTTTCCCCTCTGGGTGGGCTTGTCAAAGCACATCTCCCCCACCCTCTTAGTACCACTCCTCAGGACGATCAAGGGGATTCTACTTCAACAGATCTTGCTAAACTTAGATTCTTTCTTGTACAACTGGCTCCCACTCCCTTCCCTCATCCTTTGCCTAAGCAGCCTAGTATGAAAATTTCAACCTCTGCCAGATGTGGACTTTCAGGAGGTGGCACAACAGTCTGTCCACATAAATTTGTTATTCTTCAGGATCTGGTACTTGTGTGGAGATTCCTCCGATCTAAGCTGATCATCTAATACAGTATACAGACTCTCAGTCTCCTCTTACCCTGTATCTCTCTGCTTGCTTAATGTCCCATGCCTGATTCGTACAAGCCATTTTTGCCCACTGTGTCATCTTTACGTCTCTCCTTGGCAATTCTACCTTCAGTGGATTCCCTCACATGAAGGTATTTGCAGTAACAATACAGTTGTGTGGCAACAAAATGAACATTGACCTCTTAATCAATAGTCACTGTAAACCTTGACCCATCTGCTTTCTGTGAACTAATGTCAAATACCTGCACAGCCCCCTGGAGCACAAGTCTTGCATTAATTCTCCCAGAAACTCACCTGAGGCAATTTCATGTAGATTCTGCAACCCACCTCCAATGGGATGGTGTTGATTATACCAGGCAGCAGATAGAGTACGCAGGTCTCAGAGGTCACCTATTCTGTCTGGGCATGGTCAAGAACTTGAGTCAGTGATGTTGCAGAGTTGAAGAGACTGTTAAGCATCTTTCCAATGCCCAAGGTTTCATACTCTCTGCACCCTCCTGGCCAATGGCATCGATAACCCTTAGATGTGACAAGGCGTGGTGAGGTACCCGTCAGACTTTGTTTGGAAATCCAGGCAGCTCCCTATCATTTGATCTAAGACCCAGTTTCCTTGAGTAGCCACGGCATAGGGCCATAGTTTCAGCCAAGTCTCTTAAACCAAAAAGAGGAAGAAATGCACCTCACCATCCTAAGCCCAGTATTCACCTCTTCTAAGGTAAGTATACCCAGTGGCCTTTACTGTTTTGAGAACAGTACTGTAGTACATACTAAGTTATCATACTATCTATTAAATGCCTGAAGTGTCAGAACTTATCTGGTGGAAAGGAAGGAGGGGGTGTCGGACTTAGTCTGTGGTTATGTAGGAGGGGATGTAAAACTTGCATTATATGCTATAGTCCTTCCAGTATATGCTGAGCATCTGAGCATTGGCTTTTTTGGGGATTCCCCCATGTGCGACATTGACAAACCTTGTACAGGGGCAACTGTTGGATTACTGGGTCAATTATCGAATTCTCTCTCTCTCTCTCTGCATAATAAAAGGAACACTATACATTTTGTGTTGATAAACCTATACAGTATGAATTATTCGAATTTAAGAAGCCTCTCTCTCTCTATCTGCATAATAAGAGGAACGTTATAAATTTTGTGTAGATTTATTAATATAATAAAGCAATACAGTGTGATGAATTATTCGAAATGGAGAAGCCTCTCTGTCTGTCTGGTGGCCAGAGAGTATGTGACCTGACCTATGAATTAGCACGGTCAACCCTGACCGTGTCACCTGTCCCCATGCTTGGAGGAAAGCAACGTCGGACAGCAACGCTTCCAAGTATTGTTGTATTTATGCAAAATCATTGCTATTATAAAAAGAAAAAGGTATATTCATAACACTACATAGCCTAATTAGAGAAGTAAACATATACAAATTAATTTAGAAGTAGTAAATAGCTGACATAATGTAATAACTGAGATGAAACAACAAAATAATCACTGTTCTGGCTGAGATTCGATCTCAGGCCCTCGCGCTTGTTACGCGCACACGTTACCACTGAGCCAAAGAGTGGATCCCCTCTTTGTTTTGGGGCAATGCAGGCTTGTATACATCCCATTACATCCCTCTTTTCTCCCCTTGGTGATTAATTTGGTGAGTTTCGAACACACAAGGTAGCGTAAGCATCGTAGGTCACCATGGAGAGGCTGCAGACCACACTGAAACAGCCCATCCCTGGGATGTAAGGACAGGGACGCTGTCAGCTAACCAAGGACCAACATCAAATTGCCAACCAAGCCCCGCCTCACATCCCACCGCTGCCACCAATGTAATAACTGAAATGAAACTTTACAAATTAATCACTGCACTGGCCGAGATTCGATCTCAGGCCCTCGTGCTTGTTATGCGTGCAGGTTACCACTGAGCCAAAGAGAGGATCCCCTCTTTGTTTTTGGGAAATGTGGGTTTTTATACACTCCATTACAATAATTATAAGAGAGAATGATGTGTGTTGGGCCTGATTTGGCAGTAACACGAGTGGGGGAATCCCTGGAAAGGCCAACGACCAAACGCTCAGCATATACTGGAAGGACTATAGTCACAAACTGCAGAATCAATTGAATTGCAAGTTTCATGAGTTGCAGTTTTTATGCCAGTCATACAAAAATAAAAAATAAATAAATGTGATTAATCAAGGTCTCTGTGTACTGAGGGGTAGCAGTTTAGGGGTCAGCATATTAACACTGACCTTTTCCCATACAGTCCAAATATTTCTTGGATTTAAACATTTTGCCTGATTTAGCATTTAACTACCTATCTATCTATAGCCAGACACCACCATCCTGTAAGAAGTGGCCATTTGTCTTTGAGTTAGTTGTTTTCTGGGGAGGGGCACTAACCATCCGCCAACCCACTTGTTGACACATAGGAAACATGTACGGGTAGCATTTAACAATTTAAAAAAAACTAGAGACCCCCCAAAGGGGGGAATCACACCAGCCGCGGGCCAATACATATCTAGCCCGACCAGGTATACGACCTTGACCTTGACCTACTTTCACCAATTTTGAACTCGTAGATTTTCATCTCTACTCCACACCTATAAAATGTTGTGATGATATCTTGAGCGGCTGCAAAGTTAGAGTGGTAACAAACACACAGACCTTGACTACTTTCAAAAATTTTGAACTCGCAGATTTTCATCCCTACTACAGACCTGTAAAATTTTGTGATGATATCTTGATCGGCTGCAAAGTGATCGTGTTGACAGACACACAGACAGACAGAAAAACTGTGTAGAATAATTGAAGATTTTTGTCCCTACTACACACCTGTTAGAGCCTGTGACGATATCTTGAGCGGTTGCGAAGTTGTTGTGGTAACAGACACACAGACATTGACCTAGTTCCACCAATTTCAAACTCGTGATCGATTTTTTTTCCCTACTACACACCTGTAAAATTTTGTGATGATATCTTGGGAAGTTGTGAAGTTATCGTGCCAACAGACACATAGACACACACACAGACAAATTGAAAACAATACCATCTTCACTATCACAGCTGGTAAAAACTTGCATATACACATTACTGGGACCATCCTTCATATGGTTTGAGAAACCATCCTGCAATCTCACGCACAATGAAGCAATAACAATGAAACAAAAGCATTCGGAAGCTGAATGCTATTCGTCCCCCAAAAATGTTCTTGGTTATGCAACCTGCGTACCAAATTTCAAGGAAATTCACAAAACTACAAAATACAATCACTGTGTTAAACAAAATGCCAATCCATATTAAAAAATATATGACGGCCTCTGTGGTACAGTGGTACAGTGTGCGTCTCGCACGCTGGTGGACGTGGGTTCGCCTCCTGCCAGAGTTGCAAAATCTTTGGGAAGCATTCACCGAGCCACTGACCACTTTGGCGGACATAAGGGGTGCTGTGGTTGAACCAGTGTCGCATACTAGTATGCTTGCACCCAGTCAGCTTAAGGTGGGCCGTTTACACTTGGTTCACTGACTACATACACATCCAAAGCCACTACAACACTACAATCACACTCACAAGCACTTCTCACTCTACATACACTCTCTACCAGACAGCCTAAGCCACTGGGTAGGGATAAATTGGCTGTATCGTCCCTGCTTCGGTAGGGATAGGTTGGTCCTGAAGTGGACTTCAACGGCTGATGATGATGATGATAACATTTGGCCGTCTTTGATCAAATCCTCACCACCCACATAGCTGCTATTTGCAGAAGGTTTGGTGAAAATTCGTCCACAATTTTTCGAGATATCTTGGCCACACACACACACACAAATTGAGCAACTGATCAGTGGAATGCACTACCAAATGAAATAGTGTGCCAAAACTACTCATAAATTTTAAGATATGTATGATGAAAATGGTTTACACACACATACACACACACACACACAAATAGAGCAACTGATCAGTGGAATGAACTACCGAGTGAAATAGTGTGTGCCGACTCTATTCATAAATTTAAAGATATAGTATAAATGGTTCAAAATATGGGACAGTACGAGCTTGACTCATTCCTGTAATGATACAATTTGATAAGAAAACACACACACACATGCACAAACTATATCACCTCGCCTTGCTAAAGGCAGGCCATACCCAGTAACAACACAGCCTTCCATACAGTGAATCCCCTGGCCTACCCTGAGTGGCAGCCAGTGGGAAATGAACTGTATCACATCCTAGATAAAAGGCAGTTTTAACAAATTCAGAAAACAATCTGCTAATTGTCTAAATTGTTAAATATTTCAATCTCCTACGACAATTGCATGATTAGATGAAGCACTTCCTGTAGTCAAGAATCAAAAAATGTATTTATGATGCCCAAATCCCCTGACCTCATTAGCAACACAATGAAACAATGATGTGGCAGGGTTACGTGTTTTGAATCATCATTTCTCACCATTGCAATATGAGTCATCTATAGCTGTTCACTCACCTTTGTGATAGAAGGCCACTACCAAACTTGGGAGGTACAGGTACTACCATAAGAGTGAAGGGTGGCTATACAAGCTTGGTAACTTGCCACACAATCAGACATGGGGTCTAGTAAGAACTGAATTGGAACTGACAAAAAAAAAAAAATGCATGAATTGAAATTTAATTGAACTGATGAAAGAGGATAAGGGAAACGAACTGAACTGGAACTGATGTCAGTGAACTGATATGAACTGATGGTAAAATCAATTAAAATGTGAAATTTGGTGATTTTTTAAAAATGTATTTGCAGAATAAAGTGGATAAGTTACAATATAAGAACTTCCATCCCACTAGTTGGGTCATAAGTCCCAACTATGGACTCAAGTACTTCATAAAAGGGCCCCATACTTCGTCAGTCATGATTGTGCAGGCATAACTGTCATGAATGGGTGTGACTGAAGGCTTGCACAAATGACTGTTTTTTTTTTTTACACAAGGCCAGGAGCCCACAAATTGTTCCTTCGAAGCATAAAAAAAAAATAGTGAGGGGGAAGCT
>JAGKTI010000363.1:75236-111242 GCA_018397915.1 Birgus latro
CTGTATGGCAAATCTGCCAGACTAGGGACCATCTTGGTTGCTGTTCTTTGTATTCTCTCAATCTTGGTTATATCTTTCTTTTTGTGTGGGGACCACACTACTGCTGCATATTCTAACCTGGGCCGGATCATGGCCACTATCAATTTTTTCATCATCTCCTCATCCATGTAATGAAATGCCACTCTTATATTGGTCAAGAGTTTATATGTCTCTCTCACTATCTTATTTATGTGCTTTTCAGGTGACAAACTATCCTGGACCAGCACTCCCAAATCTTTCTCTTCTCTCGCTTTTCTAATTGGTTCATTACCCATCAAATAATTCAATGATGGCCTCTTGGTACTTTTACCCATTTCCAATATTTTACATTTTTTTGCGTTGAATTTCATTTCCCACATCCGGCTCCAATCATATATCCTATCCAGATCCTCCTGTAGCATTTTACAGTCCTCTTCAACCTCTACCTTTCTCAAGATCTTTGCATCATCAGCAAACAGGCTTGCGTAGCTGTTCACTCCATCTACCATATCATTTACATAAATCAAGAACATTACTGGTGCCAACACCGAGCCCTGTGGGACACCACTTGTTACTTCCCTCCATCCAGATGTCCTGTCCTTTATTACTGTCCTCATTTGTCTGTCACTCAGAAAGTCTCTCATCCATTCCAGGAGGCTTCCCTTAAGTCCTCCTATATGCTCTAATTTCCATAATAGTCTCTTGTGGGGTACTTTGTCGAAGGCCTTCTCCAGATCTAAGTACACACAATCCACCCAACCGTCTCTCTCCTGTAGCACGTCAATCGCCCTTGAGTAGAAGCTCAACAAGTTGGAAACACATGACATTCCACTTCTGAATCCAAACTGACTTTCAGTCAAAATATTCATCTCTTCCAGATATTTTATCCATCTATCTTTCAGGATTCTCTCACACAATTTCGCAACCATACTGGTTAGGGACACTGGTCTATAATTCAGGGGTTCTTCCTTGTTTCCTCCCTTATAGATTGGCACCACATTTGCCCTCTTCCATTCCCGAGGCACTTTCCCCTCTTCCAAGGAGCACACAATTAAATTGTGAATCTTATCCGCCAGTTGTTCTCTGCATTCCTTCAGTACCCAATTAGAGATTCCATCCGGTCCTGGGGCCTTCCTTACATCTTGAGCTTCCAGTAATTTATACACTTCCTGCACTTCCACTTTTATATCTTTTATCACTACATTTCTTATCATTCCCTCTCCTTCCACAAACTCCCTTTCCTTAGTGAAAACCGACTGGAAACATTTGTTCATTACTTCAGCTTGCATTACTGCATCCTTGTAGACCTCTCCTTCTACTTTCAGTTTGGTGATTCCTTCCCTTTGCTTCAATTTGTGTGTGTGTGTGTGACTCTGGGCATAGGCTTCACAGCCCGCTATCAAGGCCCAGCAGTCCTCCTACATACCCAACACCTCTACATGTCACCACTTCGGTGCTAACAACCACCATCATATTGAATACATGCTAGGGCTGTCTCATTCAAGACTGGTGTATCGGTATTAGCAGGGGTATTTTTACAACATGTCGGCGGGTCATCTGGTAGATCAGGAAAGTCTGCTTTTAGGAAATTCAAATCCTTAAACTGTTCCCTGGCCCAGCTGGGTGCTATGTGCCCGTCGTAGGGGTGGAGGGATGCAAGCAGAAAGTTCAGAGGAGCAATGACCAGTGAAGTAGCGATAGAAAAGAGATAAAGATGCAACAGTGCGGTGAAGAGAGAGAGGTTGAAGGAAGCCAGTAAGAGGAGGAGAGTTAATGAGACAAAAAGCCTTTGACTCCACCCTATTGAGAAGAGCTGTATTTGGGGAGCCTCCCCACACATGAGAATTGTACTCAACACAGAGCCGAATAAAACCCGTGTATAAAGTCAACAACTGTGCAGGGGTAGAGAAGGTACGGAGTCGGCTTGGCACACCTAATCTCCTGGAGGCAGATTTTACAAGAGATATAATATGATCTTTCCAAGATAAGTCCCGAGTGAATGAAACCCCAGGCATGTTCAAGGATGATGCAGGATTGAGCTGGATATTATTAAACATTAGTGGGTACTCCTGTGGAAGATTTTGTTGGGTTAGTAGGTTTAAGAACTGAGTCTTTGATGCATTAAAAACAAGATTATTTTTACCCCAGTCAGAAATACGAGCCAAGTCAGGTGTGCCATGGACGTTGCGGGAACCGAATGGTCGAAGAGTATCCAACTTGGTTTAGGGTTGCCAACAACCTGGGCTACCAAACTGCAGCAGCTAGCCTACACGAACCACAGCAATAGCTGCAAAAGTAGCCCAAACAGTCTTTCAATCCCTTCTATGAACTTTTGAGTGGATCCGGAACATTAGTATCTTCTACCAAACCTGGAATAAGATATTTTATTTGGGAAAGTTTAATTTGGAAATGGGAATGGTCAGTAAAAGATTTCCTTTATTCATTCACAAAGCCATACATGTTTACTTTCAAAAAAAAAAAAAAAAAAAAAGGACGTGAAATGCGAGTTATATGCATTGGCTAATATAATTGCAAAATGTAATTTTCACAAAAATTAATATGCTCTTTGGTTTAAAAGTTAACGATTACTACCATTATGCAAAAGATATTTCCAGTGAAAATTAATAATGGAACTTAAATCCGTGAATTATTCATAATCAGAATATAACCATTCTAACATGCCTAATGATAATCATAGTATAAACTATTTTGCATTGCTTTCAGCATGCTGCTGCTAGGATGAGAGCTCTGACAACTGCTCTTTTTTGTCTTCGCTGTCACTTCCGAGACAGCACATGGCATTAACACTTCCTGACCCATTCTGTTGTGTAATCATTCTTGATCAAACTTCAGTTCGGTCACAGAGGGAATCCGAGTGAATTCGGGGAGGGTGAGGGAGTATCACAGTTTACACACTCTTAAGTCACAATTTACTAGTCACGTCATCACTCCCGGTCCCTGGACCAGATTTAAATGCAGTCTGTAGTTTGAATTTCCGTGCCTGTGCTGTCCGGAAAAGGACTCAAAGTGAGATGTTTGTGGTGAGTCTCGTAAAAAAAAAATCTAAATATCTGATTGAACTATTGGTGCCGCAGTCTGTTTAGTAAAAAGTAGCCCAAATTTTGGCAAGTAGCGACGTTACCATTTCAGCCCATGACGTACACTTCGAAAGTAGCCCAATTGGGCAGGTGAACCACGGGTTTGGCAACTTTGGCTAGGTTTGATGTTTTCTTGTCAGTCGTGAGGCTTCCACAATCATGCTCAACAGTGTTTGAGAATGACTGTAGAATCATGGCCCTGTGGGGTCTCATGTGTGAATTTTTATCTTTTCATATGCCAGCCCTTCATGCACCCTCAACTTTTCTTCTGGTCTCTGTGGTCTCTGGAGCATGGGTGCCACTCGGATTTTCAAAACTGGGTGACCAGGGCTTAGCCAAGGCCAGTTACAGGGTGGCCCAAGGAGAACTCTTTTGGAGGAGCTGGGGATATTCCCTCAGAAATTTGGGGTGGCCAGTCATATTTCAGAGGGGGCCAGTGCCATCCTAGCTGGCCAAACCTCTATCTACACAACTGCTCTAGAGCAAGAATTATTGTTACACATTCATCCTCAGCAAACATCATTAAGAGGTGCACCACACACACCAATTGAAAATTGCACAATCTTGTTAGCTACTAGTGTATGGACAAAACCAATAACTGCATAACCACCATGATGGTGCAGTTATGATGAACTGTGTATGAGGCCCTTTAGTTGTAACTTACAAAAACTATGAATAATAGAAAAATAAAATAATAATAATTAATATGAACTTTCAAATCATATGGACACTGGTAAATAAAAATAACTTGGGAACTGGTAAATAAGACTAATTTAGAACACAGGTAGATTTTTTTTATACATGTTCATTGTGAAAATAAAAATAATATGGCCTATTAAAGATTATAATTATTCCAGGCATCAATATTCAGCAGCAGAATATGAAGAAAACAATAGTAACTGAATGAATTGGATGCAAAAGGCATGAGCTGAAGTGAACTGGACTTGATGATGGGTACCAGTACCAATTCTTCTGAATTTGATTTGAATTGAATTGATAAATTCAATTTTATTCTGAAAATGGTTTGATTGGGAATTGATAAAAGTTCATGTGAACCAACCCTGCACACAATGATCGCTTTGTCAGGAAACTCAGCCACAGGTAAATAGACTTTAACAGACTGTCAGCCTTGCACACAATGATCGCTCTGTCAGGAAACTCAACCACACGTAAATAATAGAGCCAGCCATGCTGACAATGATCACTCTGTCAGGAACCTCAGTCACATGTAGATAGAGTCAAATTTCATGCTGATCCTTACATTTTGTTACAAATCTTAGAATAACTCATTAATATCTTTTGTTTTCAACAGCTTTCAACTACTGGTGGGAGGTAATTTGTTGGTTGTGACACATGGTTTAGCTTTCCACCCATAGAAGACATTAGTTGTACCTTTGTTAACCTCAATACAGTACATGGATTCATTAAAGGGAAGCATGGCATCATTATTGTGCATGTATGAGTGGCAAATACTCTTTCTAAATCTCATAACCTTATTCCAATGTATTTATAATTTTTTACGTACAGTAAGTCCTCATTTTTTGCTGTTTTGATGTTCTGCCAAAACATTGCGGAACGCGAAACAACGAAGCGTGAAGTTAAGAACCTATGGGAAAAATAGATGGGCATTCCAGTGGGACAGTTACCTTACCATACCAAAGTCCTATAACACCAAACAGTCCCTACCCAAAATTAAATATGGAGTGTTTACTAGTTGCTTATACAGCATAACACAATAAACATGTACCTGAAATGACATTAGAACTGTTATAAAGAGCTGCAACACCAAAAATCCTTACCAGAAATAAAGTAAACATTGGCATGAGTGGCAGGTCAAGGTGTGTTGAGGACAGATGGACTAGTTACTGGGTGACATAGGCCTCTCTGAGGAAGCCCTATCACCTAAGCCAAAGCCCTCGAAGTCGAATTCAGGATCCAACAACTCCACTTCCTCTCTGTCTACTTCTCCTCCTTCATCCTCCTCTCCTGTCATGTCTAAGTCTTGCATAATAGCAGCCACATTCTCCGTCACATTAAAAAAACGTGTGATCCTGGCTTGTCTCTGCTCCAGTAGGTTTCTGTTGTTGACTGCCATCAATTGAGACTTCAGATCATTCAAGGTGGATAGGATCTGGGTAGCCTCATGCATACTCCCGGTGTATGTCTCGAAGGTTGTTGCCATGTCGGTTATGATGGAAAGGCTGTGGGACAATTTGTGGGTGGTCATCTTCTCCTGTGCAGTGTGCTCTGGCCTTTCATTGTCTTCACTAGAGTTCATCTCTTCCTCTGTTATGTCAACCACACCTGAGTCTAAGTCGTTGTGTGTCAAGTGGTATCTTACAGCCGTTTCGTCCACCTCTGCTGTGTGTAGGCTTGTGCGTCTGATCGCACAAGAAAAACAAACTCCATTAGGTGAATATTGATACAGTAAAAAACAGTGGCACAAATAAAGATTAAGGGAAAAAAAACAGACAAATTTACTTTGTTGTTATTTTACGTGCACTCACCTGCTTGTTAAGAGGTTCCTTGTTCTTCCTTAGGGTTATAATGCAACATAACAGTAACCAGTGTTACCGATTTTCATTACAATACTGCATATTCTTCCCCTGAATTGTTCTAACTAACACTTGATTGGTTAACTCTAAAAACTTACTCCATTAGGTGGATATTGATACAGTAAAAAAACATAGCACAAATAAAGGTTGAGAGGAAAAAAAACACAGACAAATTTACTTTATTGTTATTTTACGTGCACTCACCTGCTTGCTGAGAGGTTCCTTGTTCTTCCTTAGGGGTATAATGCAGCATAACAGTAACCAATGTTACCGATTTTCATTACAATACTGTATATTCTTCCCCTGAATTGTTCTAACTAAAACTTGGTTGGTTAACTCTAAAAACTAACTCCATTAGGTGGATACTGATACAGTACAAAACCGTGGCACAAATAAAGATTAAGGGAAAAAAACACAGACACATTTACTTTATTGTTATTTTACATGCACTCACCTGCTTTTTGAGAGTTGCCTTGTTTTTCCTGAGTGTCCTCATGGTGCTGTCAGGAGCCCCAGTCAGGCGACGTATCTCAGGGGCTGTCAACCCCTCCTCAATGAGCTGCAAAATCCTCTGCTTCTCAGCTGCACAAAAAACACAATGGTGAAGGGGTCTGTAGCACTGCCGCTGTATTGAGAGAGGGCAGGGTGGTCGCAAGATGGCCGCCAACAAATGAGCATCAGTATGCGTTGTCTGCTGAGTGTCGGCTGCAGCTGGAAGCGGCAATGAAAACTGGGAAAAACTGACGAAGTTTGCGACATGTCGGAAACTTTTTTCTATCGCGAAAAATGAAGCATCAAAGTAAAATGCGTCGAAATACGAGGACTTACTGTATGTTATTAACAATGCAGAATATAGAGGAACAAAGTCACACCACCAAGCAGAAGATGTTTAGGCAGTCCCACACTGTAAAAATATAGAACTGTATGCAGCTGTGTACATAATAACCTGCAGAACCAGGAAAATTTAAACATTTACATATAGCTAACACAGTGCACTATGCACCATTCTGCATTATTTATTTTTTACTAGTACAAAAAAGTTCATACAGTTTGTCATCAATTATTTTTAGTAAAAATACTGTATGTCTGAACAATAAACTGAAGCATCTACATATCTCTACAAAACTTTGCCTTTTGAAGATTGGTGTTACTATGTGCAAGCTGAACAAGGTTTGCAATGTGACTGACAAGTCTACTACCTATACATTAAATTACACTACTCTAGTTTGTTTTCAACACACACAACTACTAAGATAACTTCCCTTTCCTTTATGATTATTTAATGCAGGAGAGGGTACAGTTAACCAGCACATGCACAGTTTTGGCCATTTAACCATATAGCACAAAAAATCAGAGAAGCTTAGACTGCCAGTTAATTCTATACCAAGGATACCATGCATCCACACAACTCAGGATATGTTGATTTACGACAGATAAGACTCAAATAAGAGTCTCTGATACAGTACATAAAGCAACTATTATCACTACAGCAGTAACAAGACAAAAATGCATCTCAAGATCTATGAAAAATGGAGCAGAATAATTTAGCACACACAGTCCATCTCATTTAAAAAAAAAAAAAAAAAAAATTGACTTACCTAAAGCATAAGCCACCTACTAGGCCAAAACTAGCAGTTTATAATTACCTTACTAAAACGGTCTGAAATATGAATGTGTGGCATATCTTCTCCACCAACACAAGCTTGAGACACCAAAAAAACATTTTTTTTTTTTCCCCCATTAACCAATATACACTCTTAAGATTGCTTCTTATTCATATCATCCCTTTATTTGACCCAACTGTAGTTCAATCCCAGGTGAATTAAATAACACAATGTGCTCTAATAAATCATCTCGTCTTTTTCCCCCTATAAACCAACAAAAACAGAGATTCAGAGATTGTGCTAACATATACTTTTTTGTTCACTCTTCCACATAATATGTCAACATGGATAATACAGCTTAGTACTGCTATGCTCACACTATAATTACCATGCTGGTACACAATTCAAAGCAAAGTACTCTACCAAATGTTAACCTACTAGCTAAGAGAATAGCCACAGTTCATTTCTTACAGCATTTAAGATAGACTACAGTACAATAAACTCTCAATTATCCAGCGCATAGCACCCTAAGGGTTATAGGAAGATGATGTACTGACAGAAGTTGACACAATACCCTCCCCAAAACCAGCCAAGGGGGTCTAACTGTGTATAAAACCCTGTAACTGTATGTTCAAACAGAAAAATACCCTTGAATACTGAAATAAGCACGATAAAATGGCACTGTACTGGACTGTACAATGTACTGTACTTACACTGTACACCCAACATATGGAAGCAGAGTTAGGCAGGGCAAGGCAGGTTAGCAAGCCAAAAGGAAAGAGGATAGGAAGACCTAACCATGCGTGAGGAGAGAGAGAATGGCGAGGCATGAGTGACAGAAATAAGAAAACATATTAGAGGGAATAAACTTACCAGATAGTGGCAGGAGTATTTCCTAATATACCAGTAGTAAAACTCATGTGGTTAGTGGCAGTTATAGCCAGGTGATGTGCAAACTTCACTGCCGTATCCTTGAACTCCACCACCCACATCATGAGACCACTGCTCCATTGCTCATGGTCCTATTTCAACAGTGCCCGTCTAAATCCTGGTGTTTGGGTCTGGCCATCACTTTCCATTCATGACATCAAAATGTCTGCCCATATTTAGTTCCGAACTGCAAGATTTGTTCTTGTGCCTTCGTGATGTTCTGCAGTCATATGAGGGACACTGAAAACTCAACTGCCTGGCTTCCCATCTCTTCCTCATCCAGTTTCCCAATAATCTCCCATTTCTTTTCAAGAAAGAGGACTTTTCTGGGGTGCTTGGTAGGTGGAGGTGCCTTAGTGATACATGGCAGCAGAAGGCATAAGGCCAGTAGAAGGCATGAGGCCAGCACAACATGCAGGACAAGGATGACAAAAAAGAATAATAATGCAACAATCTCCACTGTAAGCATAGCTGCCGCATGGTGTTACAATGCTCGAGAGACAGAATTAAGCAGCAGCCTTGAAGGAGGGGTGAGAGGGGACTGACATGTTGTCATCCATTTTGGGACAAGATGCACAAGGAAAAATAGCACGAAACGTACTGAGGAAGAGGGATATACACATAGTATGTGCATTTAATGTCAAACTTAAGAAGAAAACAAAAGAAGCATACAGGTTAAAATTTAGAAAGAAACTTGCCAACTTTGGCAACATCAAAAGCAGAATTTTGGTGAAGACACTTGCAACAGTCTATTGGTGGCGAGCTCATGGTGCTGAATTATTTTAGTGGAGGGACTCTCCCGACTGATGGCAAAGATTTCGATTTTGGGACTTCCTGTGGAAATTTAAAAATTCAGTCCCATTTGCTGTGATAGATACTGACACCAGCAGGATGATGCACTGATGGATAACTAAGAATTTACTGTATTAGTGGCAGGTCAGTAACACAAATCAAGTAACTACACAATATTGTGACAACATGTCACAAGATTTTTTTTTTTTTTTTGTGTGTCTGACTCTGGGCATAGGCTTCACAGCCTGCTATCAAGGCCCAGCAGTCCTCCTACATACCAACACCTCTACATGTCACCACTTCGGTGCTAACACCACCGTCCATACTGAATACATACATGCTATGGCTGTCTCATACAGGACTGGTGTATTGGTATTAGCGGGGGTATTTTTTCGACATGTCGGCGGGTCTTCTGGTAGATCAGTAAAACCTGATTTAATGAAATTCGAATCCTTAAACCGTTCCCTGCCCCAGCGAGGATTCGAACCTGGGTCCATCGGGACTGCAAGCCACCTCTCTACCGATCGAGCCACCGCCTCCCCTAAGGAGAGGTTGTCAGTTATACACAAAAGAAATTTCTGCAGGTTTAGCAATTATGGTTATAGAAGTGGTTCTAAATCAAATTCTAATGATCCAATAATGATAAAGATGTTATCAGAGTGCTGATTAAATTCACTTGGTACTAAAAAATGAGGACTGTGACACTAATCTATTTTAATCATATACTGTAATGTGCTTCACAGCACAGTATGCACGGACTACAAACACCTTATACAGTATATGATTAAATGCTAAAAACATATAACTTTACATATCAAACACTTAATAATAAAAGTGTTCAGTTCAGCTATGTACTTTACAATGCACAAAAACATATAAGTAATAAAAGCATGACAATAATGGTCTACAATGCATCAAAACTCAGGGCATCACCATCACATAATGCTAATATATCTGTTGTACAGTTGGTGATTATCATAATTCATTCATAGATATCTATCACTGACCACATCATATACAGTTGGCACAGATCATTTACAAGGATTACGTTGTAAGACCCCTCGAGAATGGGTGATGTTCGCAAATGGGTGATGCAAGCAGAGTAATATTATTCCTATAGATGGGTCCAATGATCTGACATTCCTCAGTCTTTATGCATCCAGTAGTGGCTACTTATTTTCTCATTTCATCAGTCATTTTAACCTAACTGTACCCCAGCTAGTTAACAAGAAACCAACTACCTCTGGCTTGTTTAAGGTAATATTACTGTATTTACCAAAAGCGAGCTTGAGATGCATATGAGGAAATAAGTGTTGTTGAAGGGGTATGCGCGCTGTCACTGAGTCCTGACCTTTTCCATATTACCATAAATACATCATAAATAAACAGTAAACTAGGCATTCCGTGGCTAATTATGCACACACATGGAGCATGGAATGGTTGCATCACACCAAAACATCAATAACTAGTAAACAAAGTCAGGTGATTGCCTGCTGGCAAACACAAGGTGGTCATGAATGATTTGTAAAATCATGTATTTCCACTGTAAGCAAATGGCTTAATGCAAAGATATTTTCCCTCACAACTTCTTGGTGGATTTATTTTTTTTTTTTCTGACAGGCTGCCTCTTTTGTGTTACATAACTAACTGCAAGTTATGGTCTGTGGCTGCTTTATTATTATTAATATAATTTTAAAATACTGTACTTGGTATTTTCCCTGCTTTCATTTTTATTTATTTCATTTTTTTTTTTTTACAGGACCAATTTGCAGATAAGGTAGGAATGCAGGTGTTTGTTCCAAGGATGCCCAGGGATGACTACTGTATTTACAATATGTTACTGTTGTTGATCAACTCCAGTCTGTCTGGTTAAGCAGACTGACCAATAACTGCAGGCAAGGAACTGTCCCTGCAGGGCTGTGCCATGCAGTGAACTGATGTTCTCTTTTAGTTGATAGTGCCTCACCACAGCATGCTGTGGCATGGGAAAAAAAAAAGGAGATTTGGTTCCTGGGTGGATGCTGCATTTGTGTCTCTCCATCCAGATAACAAGGGCATCATAGTAGGCTCCACTTCACCGGCATCATAGTAGGCTCCACTTCACCTACAAATCATATTTCATCTGACTTCTACTAAATCTACATTGAAATTCAGAGCTACAGTGGTTCATTATACTTTTACCATGTTTCAGTGAACCATACAACATAATTAGCAACTCTCACTTAGCATGCCCACTGTTGCTGCTCCCAATGCGTGAGCAGCATATTCAATATCTTATGTGCGAGCAGCACGTTCAGTCTCAATAAGGCATTCTCTAACAAGGATGCGGGCATGGACAATGCCATGCTTCAGTCGTTCAGCACTACTCTTACTGCCTGCATATGTGGGGCGGATGTCCTTTCCTATTTCCTGTATCACTGCCAACAGTTGCTGGTACTTGGACATGCCATGGGCACTGGTTGAGCTGGAAGTTGTGGTGGTCAGCCCAGCAACAGATGGACTCAGGAGAGAGGCATCAAGATCACTTGGCTGCAGACGGGCAAGAGCCTCTGCCTCAAGCTTCCTAAGTTCAGCCAAATCAGCTTTTGACAAACCTGCTGCAGCTGCTGCTGCCTGCATCTGCTGTGCCTCTAACTTTGTTAGCTGTGCTAGGGCATTGGAGTCTAGCTTAGTCAGCAAGTGAGGATCTAATTTGACAAGCTGGGCTAGTGTGTTAACATCAAGTTTGGATAGTGTATGGGTGTCCAGCTTTGACAATTGCGCCAGCTGAGCATCAAGTTTGGCCATGGCATGGGCATCAAGCTTGGAAAGTTGAGCCAAAGTGTTGACATCCATCTTGGCATGAGGGTCTAACTTAGAAAGCTGAGCCAAGGCCAATGGATCCATCTTGACTTGCTGGTCAAGCTTAGCTAGCTGGGCAAGTGAGTTAGGGTCCATCTTGGTGTGGACATCTAGCTTGGCAAGCTGGACCAGGGCAGTAGGATCCATCTTGGCTTGAGCTTCTAGCTTAGACAGTTGTGCCAAGATACCTGGGTCCATCTTGCTCAGAGTGTGAGGATCCATCTTCATCAAATGGTTGAGGGATGACACATCCTTCTTTGAAAGGTTGTGAGGATCCATTTTAGAGAGTTGTGCCAGTGCTGCATTGTTCATTTTGTTCATGGCCTGCTGGTCCAACTTAACCAACTGATTTAGCATAGCAGGGTCCATCTTGGACAGAGCATGTGGGTCCATCTTAGCAAGTTGGGCTAATGTAGCTTGATCAATCTTGGAAAGGGAGTGAGGGTCCATCTTGGACAGCTGGGCCATGGCTACAGCATCCATGGAGGCCAGCTGGGACAGAGTGGTGGAATCCACCTTGGAAAGAGTATGTGCATCCAGTTTGGCCAGTTGGGCAAGGGTGTTAGGGTCCAGCTTGGACAGGAGGTGAGGATCCATTTTAGACAACTGGGCCAGGGTGGCAGAATCCATCTTGCTGAGGGCTGCTCGGGTATGTGCCTGCATCTGGGCATCATGCCGAACCAGCTGGGCCAACATGGCTTGGTCCATTTTAGCTAGGGTATGTGGGTCCAGCTTAGCAAGCTGACCCAGTGTTGCTTGGTCCATCTTGGCTAGGATCATTGGGTCAATCTTAGCCAACTGAGTAAGAGTCTGAGGGTCCATTTTGGAAAGAGTGTGAGGGTCCAACTTGGCTAGCTGTTGCAACATGGCCTGATCAGCCTTGCTCATTGACATGGAGACAGCTGCAGCAGAAGCATCCACCTTCACCAGCTGAGCCAACATGTTGTGGTCTAGCTTGGCTAGAATGGTTGGGTCAAGCTTGGACAACTGAGCCAGTGTTGTCTGGTCCAGCTTGGCCAACAGGTTAGGATCCAACTTAGCAAGTGCATTTGCACTGGCCAGGCTGGCCTCTTGTAGCTTGGCTAAGTAGGCAGCATCAGACTTGCTCATATGCTGGGCAGGGTGACCTGGTGAGTGAGAGAGAGGATGTGAGGCTGGGTGTGAGGAGTGTGGGGAAGAGTATGAATGCGAGGCCTCTCCCTTGCTGGTCATCATCTTCACATCCAGGTCTGGTCGCAGCTGTTTGGTCAGAACTGGGTCCAATGTCACTCCCATCTTGGCCAGAAGAGCAAAGTCAATATCTGGACCCAGCTTGGCTAATGCCTCCATGGCTGCACTCTGAGTTGATCCTCCCTTGTCCATACCAAGTGCTGAGGAAACATGGGCAGATATTAATGTCTGATACAAAATGAACACAAAATAAGCCTGGAATAATCACAATTCATAAGTACCAGTAAAAGACAAATACAGTAAATATTATGGCTAAGCATAAGATACTTGTGCCAAACCTAAATTAGCAAGTTTGAAGCAATTTTAGCAGAAAGCAGGAATGAGAATAAAGTCTGAGTATGGTAAGGTACATTTTTAAAGGAAAAAAAATTACAGCCTGCAATTATGACCTTAAAAAAATGCTACATAAAACCCAAATCAAGATCCACCTATATTGAGAAGTCCAGACTCATTCTGTTTAAAAGAATGAAGCTCATATGCAGTGTGAAAAACTAAGCAGTTCCAGAGTAACTGGAATTGACAGTAACTTGAGTTAAAGAAGGCATGAAGTCAGCTTAGGACACCTAACCTATGAAAAGTTGATTTGGAAGAGAATTAATCTGATCTTTCCACGATGAATGACAAGGAAAAGACACACAATAGATACTGAGAGACGGACTGAGTTGTGTGTTGCTGATCATAAAGGGACATTCACGTGGAAGATTGTATTGAGCAAAAAGACAATGGATTTGAGTTTCTGAAGCTTTAGAAATGAGCATTTTGTTCCAGTATGAAATAAAAGACATGATAGGTAAGGCAATGGCTCATCATATGACTGTTAATGACTGATGAGATGGACCCTGTGGGACTCACCCAGAAAAGTGAAGTGCAAAGTCATAGGGTATGTCATATTATCTGACAATTACATTTTGCGATAGCAGGTCACTTTTTTACTGCATTCATATGTGTAGATCTCATTTCAAAAATCAAATTGTTGAAAAAAAAATCAATTTAGCTACAGGGAAACCCATCCAATTTTGATTACTCATTGTATAAACTAAATTATCTAAATATTACCAAATATATCTGTGCAGCCTATCGCTCCCCCAGTGCCTCTTCAGAACCCAGTGTATTTGACTCAACATCCACACAGTTGAGTAACCTCAACCTTGCCCTTAGTACCGAAATTACCATTATGGTTGATTTTAATGTACATAATGTTGAATGGTTATTGCATTCTGCCAGGACTGATGATGTTCTAAAGGGCGAGCTGTTTGCAGAATCGTTTAATCTCACGTGGCTGGTAAAGCAACCAACCAGAATACCAGATAATCCTGACCATAATGCCCATCTCTTGGATCTATTCCTGACAAATAATCCAGATCAGCACAGGATAGAGGAACTGTCACCACTTGGATCCTCTGACCACAATCTCATCAAAGCCTCATTAGTTAGCCCTCCCAAACCTCTCCGTTCTGAACCTGTCAGGGTGACCCAATGGCACTTTGATAGGGCAAACAGGGATGGATTTAGAAATTATCTTGCTGACATTCCATGGCAGTCTTTCTTCTCTAGTGATGCCAATTCTACCCAGTCCCACATTAGCGATTTAATACTAGCTGGTATGGATTTATTCATACCAAGTCAACAGTTCACCAAAAGATCAAACTCTCCGGTTTGATAACAACTGTGCCAGAGCAACAGCCCAAAAGTCATTAATATATAACACTTACTTAAAATCAAAAACATCTGAATCACTCTGTCAATTTAAAATTGCTAGAAACCATGCAAAAGCTGTAATAAATCTCGCTAAATCGAACTTTCCTCATAATCAAGCATAAGAACTACTTAACAACCCTAACGACAATGGAATATTCCGGTCAACTCTTAATTTCTTCAACAATAACTTTAACAAGTCATCATCCATTCCCCCACTAAAATCTTCTGATGGCAACATTACAAATGACCCACGTGAGAAAGCAAATCTCTTTACATTTGCCAGACATTCTACCATAGAGGAAGTCAGCCTGAACGTCCCAGTATAAGAACTTGACTCTCCCGAAACTGCTCCACTTAAAATACAGCCAAGGCACGTGAAATCCATCTTAGACAATTTACCTACCAACAAAGCTCCAGGCCCAGATGGAATTCCCTCAATTGTTTAGAAAAAGTGTTCCCCAGAACTTGCCTCTGTTCTTGCTAAATTATTCAGAATATGTATATGTACCTCTTCATTCCCTAACTCATGGAAAGAAGCCAATATACACCCAATTCCAAACAAAGGAAGTTCTTCTGACCCCTCTGATTACGGACCAATAGCTGTCACATCTTCTCTTGGTAAAGTATTTGAAATTTTAATTAATAAACACATAGTTAGGAGAAACACGTTAAGGTGGTTTGGGCATGTGGAGAGGATGGAGAGTGAAAGATTGACGAGAAGAGTGTATGTGAGTGAGGTGGAGGGGGCGAGAGGGAGGGGGAGGCCGAGGATGAGATGGAGGGATGGAGTGGAGAGGTATATGAGAGAGGGGGGTGTGCGTTGGGAGCGTGGTAGTGAAATGGCAGGGGACAGAGTGACATGGAGGCGATTTGTTTGTGGCCACCCCGTTCGGGATTGAGGCGTCTGGCAATAGATAGATAGATAGTTAAATATCTTGAATCCAACAACTTAATCAGTGACAAACAATATGGTTTTTGCCACGAAAGATCCACAACTTACATACTCAATCTCCTGACTCATACCATCCATCAATCAATCGACCTATACGGAGAAACTCACGCAGTACCCCTTGATATTTCTAAGGCTTTCGACAGAGTATGGCACCGCTCCCTGCTGTCCAAACTCCCTTGATAAGGACTAACGTCTTTTGTTCCTCTGTTTGCCTCATATCTCAGTGACAGAAAAATAAGAGTAAAAGTAGACGATGTATATTCCAATTTCCACTCCGGCATGCCACAGGAATCAGTTCTGGCGCCAACCCTATTCCTGGTTCATATTAATGATCTCTTATCTGTCATCCACAATCCCACCCATTCCTATACATATGACTCAACACTTCATAGTTCATTCACACTCAGACACCCACTTACAAAGTCTGATATCTCTAATTCTCAACTCAGTACAGCGATCTCCATAAATCAAGACTTATCTATGATCAGTGAATGGGGACAAAACAACCTTGTCTCATTTAATGCTAGTAAAACCAAAAATATGCAATTTACTAATAGACAGATATTGCCAGATTCATATATTACCTTCAATGCTACTAATATTCCCATCTCCAAAAGTATTGAAACTCTCGGTGTCTCAATGAAACCCTTAGCTAGACCTGTCATGTCAGAGCACTTGTTAAAACTGCCTCGAAGAAGCTTGAATTATTGTACAGAGTCCGAAACTTCTTCACTGACGAGCAGTTAGCTGTAATTTACAAGAGTCATGTGCGCTCTCAGCTTGAATATTGCTCACCCTTGTGGAATGGATGCGGTGTGGTTGTATTAAAACACCTAGACAAAATTCAGAACAAAGTTGTTGGAATTATTAATAACCCTGCTATTACAAATAATTTACCTCCCCTACAAGTAAGAAGGAATGTTGCCTCCCTTCCATTATTTTACAGATGTTTTTATGGCAAATGCTCAGAAGAAGCTGCATCCATTGTCCCACCTCTCCATGCCTTCCCTCGTGCTACAAGGGCATCTGGTAGCGCTCATGACTGGAATGTTACTCAGCCATATTGCAGAACTTCTACCTATCAGAATTCTTTTATTCCCCAAACTGAATCTCTCTGAAACTCACTTCCCCAGAGTTGTTTCCCCCCAAACTTTAACCTACAGCTGTTCAAGTCCAACTGTTACAGATATTTTATGAATGGAGGATGCCAGTAATCTGGTGTATGGATTATTTTTTTTATTCATTTGTTTTTCCTTCCTCTGTTCTGTTATTTAAAAAAAGAAAAAGAAAAGCTTGATTTATTCCAGACTTATATTTGACGATTTTCAGATTTTATTTGTTGGTTGTAATGAATTATTTACAGGTTTTGGGCTTAGATTAGCTTCTTTTACAGCTGTTACACCATTTAGACTGGCTTTAAACTTGTTTTTGGACTCATTTGCGTGGGTTTAGGACTTAGTTGGGGGGGGGAAACTCAAGGCTCAAAAATGCATCCCTATACTTTACATGTTAAATCTACTCTGAGATATGATGCCCCACCTAACGATGGGTTTTTACTTAACCAACTGCATCATTAAACTGGGATATACCTGTATTTCAATACAGTAATCCCTCTATTATCCAGATTCCATTACCTGGACAATCCATTACCCAGACACTGTGATCTGGCTGTTCGAAATCATTATTCATACATTCTTCCATTTTATCTGGACAAAATACATGCGTCCAAGTGGAAATTATGGACACACGAACAGTTTCGTGCAAAACCGGGCAGGAATAGCCTGGTGGCACCGCCCTGTCTGGCTGGGTATTTCACCCAGCATCTGCTAGAGACTCCCTCAGTCATTCTCAGTTCCTGCGCAGCAACAGCGTAGTGAACAGCTCCTCTCAGAGAATTGTCATGGCGACACACATGGTGGCTTTTGTGGTTGTTTCCTACCTGCTTCAGGCCTTGCTATTCCATGCATGCCTCTTCCTAGGGCAGTAGTTCTTAATGTTTTCACTACTTCGCCCCCTCTAGCAGTTGGTCCTTCCCTCCATGCCCCCCCCCTCCCCTTCGCATCTTCAACCAAATTGATAAAATTCTCTCCAAGATTTTAAGGAAAAACTGAAAAAATTGGGTGTTTTTAGTCTTTCTATTGAGCGTGAATTCCGTGCAAACAATATACCCAGCATATTTAATGAGGTTACTCTCTTATTGATTTAATGAGATACTTGAGTCTGTTTCTTAGCTACCAGATCTTGAATGCGTGGTCGAATGCCAGAGGGTGCACAACGTAAGTCCCCTTCAGCTTTCAGCCTGTTTCTGTACTTGGTCTTGACAGCAATGAGCATGGAAAATGCAGCTTCACAAAGATACGTGGATGCAAACATTGTCAGAATCCAAAGAGCTTGATGTGAAATCAGAGGGTAAACAGGAAGGTACTTGACCCAGAACATCTCAAGATCCAGTTCTTTGAAGTCTTCCTCAGCTGAGGAGTTGAACTTCAACTCAAGAAAATACTCTTGCACTTCATCCGAAACATCAGCTACCTCACATTGAAATGGGTTCCTGATGAATTTCCAGGTTTCACGCTTCTCGTCTATATCTGGGAAGTATCTGATTAATTCTGCTTTCAAGTCACTCAGATGAGTGATTATTATTATTATTGTTATTATTTCTAAACTCAGATTCAAGGTAAATGTGAATGAAAGGAGAATCCAAGTTACTAAAACTGGCTGTATTTCCATCCTGAATTCATCTCCAGAGGCTGAGTTTGGCCTTGTAGGATCGAATGGTGCCGTGGTGCATAATGATGTTGATGTTTTCCCTTGTAGTTTAAGGCTGATTGTACTCAGCATTTCGAAGATGTCCACCAGGTAAGACGGAGATAGCAGAAAGCCTTCAGACTGGACCTTGTCGTGGAGATCTGCTTTCTGCTCTGAATCTAGAAGTATTGCTAGTTCTCATAGTTCATAAAGCCGTCCAAGCATGTTTTGTATTTCACAAACATCTTGATATTTGCCATGCTCATGTTAAGGGAAATACAAATATAATTAGAGAAATTCCTACTTTTTCCCCCTGGTTCACAGCCCCCCCTGGAATAGTTAACAACCTCTGTCCTAGGGTGTATGATGATCCACCAAGGAAAAGGAGAAGGGTAGTGATGACTCTGGAGAACCGTGAGATCCTGGGTAAGACTGATGCAGGATATTCGAATTGTGAGTGTTGACAATGACTTTATTCCAGCTTACTACAGTACACTGTACCATGATTTTATTTTATTTTACCATGATTTCATTCCATTTTACCATTATCTTTTGGTTGTCCATTGCATTTTTCTTGTGTAGCTGGTTTCTTTATGTTATGGTAACCTTGTTTTTTAGTGAAATGTTTAAACGGAATGATGAAATCCATACTTATCCAACCAGACAAAGTAACCTCTTACGAGTGCCCAGGGAATAATCATTGTTGATTGAAAAGGGCTATAGACACCAAGGTGCCCAACTGTGGAACTTTTTTTTTTTTTTTAAAGCCGTGTCCCCTTTTTTCGATAAGGGCTAAGGCGTTGCCCCTGAGTAGAGGGCTTAGGTTTTGGAACATGTAGCACTTTATGACCAGATGCCCTTCCTGATGTCTACCCATGAACCCATTAGATGGACTCAAACCTCCGACCCTTCAGTCAAAGTGCTCTAACCCACTGAGCCATGGCTGCTACTCAACATATATTTCATATCAATGTTCCTTTACCCAGTATAAAGAGAATATAAAAAATTTCTTGTCAGATAATAAAATTTGAGGTACATATTTAAAAACATAACTGAATAGGTTAGAGCACTATAATTTCTGAACTGTTCAACTGGTAAAAGTACATACTATTATTAATTTAATTATTTTCATTACATGGAATGTAAGGGGTGCAAATGATGAGATGAAAGAGAGAGATTATCCAGGTGCTTGTGGGTGTGAAAGTGGATGTACTGTATGTGGATTAAGTGAAACTAAATGGAGAGGTGAGAGTGTGAGAGAATGGGAGTATGGATGGGATATATGCACGGGAGTAGGTAAGAATGAGAGGGTAAAAGAAGAAGTGTGCATTATTGTGAGTAACAGATAGAAGAAGAATAGAAAAGAGTATGGATCAGTTGGCTCAAGGATTGTGTGGGTAAGACTGAAAGTTGAACTCCAAATGTGGACGATTGTGTGTATGTGTATGCACCAACGCAAGATCGTGCAAGCAGAGTGAGAGAAGAGTTCTGGACAAATGTGGAAGCGTGCATGGAAAAGTATGAAAGGAATGAGAGAGTGTTTTTGATTGGAGATACGAATGGAAAAATAGGGAATGTGAAAGTGGATAGAGTTGCTGGTGAGTGGTACGTGCCTGCAGAGATGGATAAGAATGGCAATGCTTTAGTGGACATTTGTGCCAGGAGGGGGTTGATGATAGCCAATACCCTCTTCAGGAACAAAATCATCCATAGGTATACGTGACAACTGATGAGAAGGGTGGGTGGTGAAATGAATGAACGGAAGGCAATGATTGATTATGTGTGTGTGGATGACAGGATGAGAAGGTGTGTAATTGATCCAAGAGTATATAGAGTTTGGGGGAGTGGACTTTCTGACCACCACCAATGGAGAAACAGAAGAAGAGAAGGAAAGGAGGAAGTAGTTCATACAAGAGTGGAAAGGTTACAAGAGGATGGAAAAAAGGCAGATTATAAGAGGAAAGTGGAGGAGCAATTGGGTACCTATGGATTGGAGCAGAAGGGGGACATGGAAGGTGTGTGTAAGATATTCACAGAAGAAATCAGTGCAGCATGTGAGGTGGTGTGTGGGGTGAAGAGAAGACGAAAGGGGGTGCACAGCATGGTGGAATGAAGAGGTGAGAAAGGCTGTGGCACAAAAGAAGAAAGCATATAGTGAGTAGATGAGAAACAGGGGCGTGGAAGAAGTTGAGAGACGGAGGAGAGAGTTATATGTAGAGAGGAAGAGAAAGGTGAAAAGATTAATAAGAGTGAGTAAGAAGAAAGTGGATAAGGAATTTGAGTGTAAAGTGGAGAGAAAGTAAGAAAATGTTATGAAAAGAGGTAAAGAGAGTTAGACTGTGTGATAGAGAAGTTAGTTAGGGAGTGAAAGATGAAAATGGTAGATTTCTAGTTGAGAAGGGAGAAAAAGTGAGCAGATGGAGAGAACACTCTCTATATCTAAGTTGTGTTTTGCGCATCCATCATATCTACAAAATGCCCATCTGTCTCTCCTGCTACTGGTGAGAAGAAGAAAAGGAAGGCAATTACTCTTGAGATGAAACTCAAGATAACTTCCAAGCATGAAGGCAGCAAGCCCACAGGGTCTTGGTTGTTTCAGCCGTAAGTCATTTAGGCTGTAACGTCCAAGCTGGCAAATGGCCGAATCGCCTAACAGCCTAAACAACATAACATAACCTGTTTGGAAGTTATGGCCTAAATGACTTATGGCCGAAACAAGCAGGACCAAGCCTGTAATGGCCATCACAAGTGAACTTGGACTTTCGCAAATGATGATCTCAGCACAGTATTCAACAAATTATACAGGCTTTGTGGTAATAATTTTGCCCAACTGTAGGCTAATGTAAGTGTTCTAAGCACATTTAAGGTAGGCTTGGCATGGCTATGACATCCAGTTGGTTAGGTGTATTAAATGCATTTTTGACTTACGATAAATTCCACTTGCAATCAGTTTCTTGGAATGTAACCCAGCTGTATGTAGGGGACCACTTCTATTGTGCATTTTTCTTCCAAATGGCATTACAACAATAATTCACATCATTAGTCTTTATTTTTACTTTTCAGGGGTGGGCAACCTTTTCAGAGCGAGGGCCAGATGAGACTTTCAGGGGCAGCCCAAGGACCGGAGTGACAAATTAAGACGAGTTAAGATTTCAAAATATCTACGAACTTGAAAAGTATTACATACATGGATACGCAACAAGTGTGTACCTGCCTTAAGAGTGACACATTCCTCCTCTAAATGTGGAAGTCCAACGGACACTGGCGTCTGACAGGTTGGCGGAAAGATTGTATCGCATGGTGTGAGGGAAGCACCGAGTTGCCAAATAGCATCTGCCAGCTGATGCTATTTGTTCGTTCGTTCGTTTTGTTTCGTTTTTTGAAGGCTGCAACATGCTTGCATGCGTCGGCCTTTTTGGGTTGGAGCGTGTAGCATTTTATGACCGGATGCCCTTCCTGATGTCTACCAATGACCCTTGGGTGGATTCGATCCTCCGACCCTACGGCCAGAGCGGAGCGCTCTAACTCACTGAGCCACAGCTGCTATTTGTAGGAATTTAATTTGTTTTGGCTGGAGTTTTGTGGACTGGATTTCTATGCTCATGCTGAGCAGGTTGGCGGCCGGACGCTGGACCTTCGCCGGCCGGATCTGTCCCGTGGGCCAGAGGTTGCCCACCCTTGCTTTAGATCAATAATACAGTAAAATCTCACTACAACAGACTAATTGGGGCCCAAGCCATTCAAAAAATAGTGAAACTCCGATCAAAGCGACATCTGGACTTCCCCATGCTAACCCACACTTTTTCCAGTACAGTATATCAGGCATTAGTCTGGATCGCACGAAGAGTTTTTCATCGTGGAGTCACCAACTGTTTTCACTACCATTGCAGTAAAATATTGTACTGTATTATACATTCACTACAATAATCAAATGGTATAATATGTATATGGTGGGTACGCAAGTTTAGCATTTGCTTTATTCTGGCCATACCACGCCGAACTAGATTATCGCCAAACTCGCAATATTTGTTTACATGTAAATAGCCATGTTCCTTCTGACTTGCAGCAGTATCCACTCATATTTACCTCTTAGTCCAAGTTATCCTCTCATATAATACGATAAGCAGTCTGCTGCATAACACTTATAATTTCAACCATACTGTATGTAACACACACAAGAACACAGTTACTGTTCAGTATTTTCATACATGAAAAGTGTAATGGCCACCATCCTGCTTCACCCCACCAATTCCTTCTAACTTGTGGCAATACCCCATTTCCCTCTTAATTTTTCTCAAATGTCACTAAATTTAAGCAAGGCTTGGACACAATAATTTAAGCAAGGCTTGGACACAACAGAACTCATAGATAATTAAAAAAAAAAAAATGTTTTCCAACTCGCTTGGCTCACCCGACTCTTTCCCCACCTTGCCGAGAGTTTATCATCATTCAGCACCTGGTGAAGGATTCTTCATAGCAAAGCCTTCAAAATCATTACCCATTATCTTCAGGGTCATTGTAAAGGAACAGTGAATTATCCTCCTGATTGTCTTCACTGGCAGGAGCTGAATCATGGATGGGAACTGGAGGTGTAGCTTGTACCATTCATGCTGTGTACCGTGTGATTAATGCTTGGTGTCTTGAACTTATGTTAATATTAATATTAACATTAGCATAGACCACTTTTCTCATTTTTTAGCATTAAGAAAATACAGTACTTCATTGTTACAACTTCATTTTAAACACATCTCAAATACTATACTGTACACTTTATACACATTATTAACAATCTTACAAACTAAAGATGTTTTCTTTGTCTGTATATTTCACTTATCACTCATCACCCTCGAGCAGTATATCAGGGACTTCCGGGGAAATAATGTTGGCCAGACTGAGGCAGAGCTCGGGGGGGGCAATAGTGACGCTGCCAACCCGCCACCAACTGACACACGAACATACAAATCACACAGACAATTTGGCCGCTCCGGACCAAGGTCAGGCAGTCCAAACCACTCCTAGCTTTATCAGAGGTTTCCCGATATATAAGAATTTAGTCCAGTCGGCTCCAGTCTACCGAAGTCCACTGTATTAAGGCTTTACTGTATAACACAGTTTTAAATCTGTGATTCATAGTACAGTACTTAATAATGTACTTTACACATGTGGTACACCTGATGCCTGGAGGCAGTGTTAGGTAGGGCAAGGCAGGTTAGCAAGGCAGACAGAAAGAGGATAGGCAGACCTAATCAAGCATCAGGAGACATTTGAGGCCTGCATGAGAGAAATAAAACAGAAGACATTAGGGGGAATAAACTTGCCATAAAGAAGTCGGAGAATTTCTTGATACAGTAAATCCTGTGTAGTTAGTGACATACATTCCATGTAAACCAGTGGCATAGGAGGTGATATTGCACTAAACCATTCTTCTGCCCAACTCACATTACAACCCTCATCCAGCTTTTTGATAATCTCCCACTTCTTTTCAAGGGATAGGACATTCATGGTGCGCTTGGTAGGTGAAGGTGCCATTGAGACACATGCCAATAGAAGACAGGAGGTCAGCACGATATGAAGAAGGACAAGGATGATAAAAACATGCAACAAACTCCATCCTATGCACAGCTGCCATGCAGTGTTGCAGCAGTAGAGGAGACCGTGGAGCAGCAATCTTGAGGGAGTGGAGGAACCAACACATTGTCATCCATTTTGGGACAAGATACACAAGGAAATAAGAGTATGAAAAGTATTGAAGAGGAGGGATATACATGGTAATAGTACTGGAAATACTGATTATGAGAAAAAAACTCAAGATAGCGTCAAACAGGCAACAAATTCGGAAGGAAGATGCCAAATTTGGCAACATCAAAAGCAGTGTTTTGGTGATGAGACTTATGGCAGTGTTTGAGTGACATGACTCCTACCAAATCGCACAGATTTCAAATTTTGGGCTTCCCCTGGACTTTTAAAAATTCACCTCCATTTGCTGTGACAGATGATGACATATGGCAGATGATGCAGCGATGAATACAAGAGAGTTTACTTTATAGTATATGAAGCTTGTGCAATTGCATGGTATACTGAATAAATAAGTACTAAGAATGCACATAAACAGGATGCAAAAGAAACTTTGTGAAGTGGGGTTGAAGATAGGTGAGTGTTGGTTGAGGTGGACCTGATGTGGTATGGAAGAAGATGGTTGAGCAGTACATTGGTGGGAAGGAAGGAAGATGAAAGGAGTGTTTGAGAAAGTGAGAAAGGTATGCAATGATAAAGTAGTCGGGAGATTGTTCTGCTATGGCTGTCCCCTGTTTGGGGTTTCCTAGGAGGGAGTAAGGCATCAGAGATGACGCTGATGATATTTAGACATATTTGGTGTAGAATGCAAATTGTTGACAGAAAAAAAAAAAAAAAAAAAAAAACTTTACAGGGGTAGTAATGCATGCATAAAGCTGGGGAAGAAGTTTAGTATGTAGTCCTTTCAGTATTAATGTAGATGTAAGACATGGATGTTATGCAAAATGTATGGAACAGTCTAGGAGTTGTAAGTGAGGGTAGCAGGTATAGGAGCACAAGTGAAGTTCTGTGGTAAAGTAAGGAAACTGATTAACTTGCCTGTATGGTGATGCTGTTATGATGGCAGAGAGTGACTGACCTGGAAAAAAAAAAATGTAATGAATGATTCTGACAAGAGTTAGTGCAAGAACAAAATTGATATTGATAAATATGAAAAAAAATTAAAGTACTGTATTTGAAAAGAAATAATATGACACAACAGATTTCGGTATGCAGTACAAGATACAAGAAGCACGGTACAGTGCATGGTAAAGGTGGGAGGCGAGAAACTAGAGGATAGTAGTTTTAAGTCTTCTATACAGTGAAGCCCCACTATGCAGGTAATGTGTTTATCTGCAATCTTGAGTATATGGAATCCACATATCATGGCCCCTTTAACCTATTAAATAAAAGCTAATCTGTTAAAAACATATTTCAAGCCTGACCCCCACTTCTCCCTAAAAGCCATGGATGGTAGCAACTCATTTACTGATAAACTTTTTGAAGATATACCTACTAATCACAGGTAATGGGGACATAAACAGGGATATTAGAAAGGCTTAAAATAACAAATGTTGGCTGTTGTTGCTTCTATTACTTTCCTCAAAACTTTTCTTCTTCTCTTCATTCCTTCTCTTGTCACATCCCACCCCCTTCCTCTATATGGCTCATGACACTTTGTAAATAATCTCCCTCTCTCTCTCTCTCTCTCTCTCTCAGAACTGTCTGTCTCACATAGGTGTTTTTACTGTTATGGCACTGGATATGACCCTTCACAAAGTGACACCATCTTCCTGGGTGGAAAAAAGCAGATGCAATTCCTGCATGAGAACCAAACTTCCTCACCCTACCCTGCATCCTGCAAGGAGGACCCTAGACCAACCTAGCAGGGCACCATCTCCTGCATGGAGGCAGCTGCCCCCATGCTGTTTTTTCCGCGAGGAAATGACCCTCCACAGTCACCTATCTCCTCACACATGCCAAAGACAATGAGAGCAATCCTGGGCTCCAAACATGACTGACTTGCCTGGTTTGCTTCCTACCAATCATAAATCTAGCCGAATGCATGGACATGTTTATTGTAATTCTTGCAGAGAACAGATCAACACCACATGCTCTACACCTACAAATACAGTGAAGCCTTGGTTAGCACACATAACTGGTACCGAGTCTAGTGAGTGATAATGAAACTGGGCGATAACAAAAGCACAGAACCTATGGAATCTACCCTAATTGGTATTAGGCACCCCAGCCATCAACCCAAATTTTCCCTTTTACAACAATTTATCCCCACAAAAAACACAGATACTGTTCTGGTATCAGTAACACAAATAGGCATGGTTAAGATAATAGAAAGTGATGAAAAGGGCACAAAAAGGCAGAAACATATACCATACAGAGACATGAGATGGGCTTGAGGAAAGGGGTTCTGAGGCTAGAGGACAGAGAGATCATGGTATCCAACCACCTGTGATTAACACCTTGAGTATGGCCTCATCTTTGAATCCTGCAGTCATCAGAAACCACAGACACTGCCGTATCACTGTCAGCAGAAACCTACTCAGGTGCATGATAATGGTGTTATTTGGCCGAAAAATGCACGATAACTGCAGAAGTGAAGATTTTCATCCTGCAGCGATAATGAAAACTGCTATAACCGACCAAGCACGTGATAACCAAGGGATCATTGTACCAGACAACACCTCAGCACATGAGTAAGTGACAGGTGTAACACACCCACAACCACTCATCCTGTCACTCCAAGCACAATTCTTCCTACTCCCTCCAAGAACCCCCCCTAATCATTCAACACTGCCACCACACCTCAGTCTCTGTGCACAAATGCTAAACACAGACCCTCACTAAATACACACCATCTTGAACATGCAGAAATACATATTACAACTAAATGTCAATGGCATCTGCATCAAAAAAACATGAAATACACACTGCACTTCAACAGGAAACAAAGCTCACATGCACACAAAAAACTCCACACATCAGCAAATAATCGTACATCTGCAAAGGAAAAACTGATGGCCATGGTGGAGGCTTCATTATTTACATTCACACATCTATCCTCAACACAGACAACACAATCAATTTTCCAGAATGTTATCATGTTGCAAATACAGTTACTCAACATCAAATCTGATCATGAACAAGAAATTAACATTTTTAACATTTATATTTCCCCTGACATCTCTCATACCATACCAGTGCAATACAGCCCTCAGCTCCTCCTCCAACACAGATACCTAATTCTATAATTGCAGGGGAATTTAGCACAAAAACTCTGCCTAATTTGAACAAAATCAAAACAACCGCTAAGGCCTGGACATTGCATCATAATCAACATGTGCATTCTCAACAGAACCACATAATATACCTATACAGTAGTACACACTGAGCACACTGCTCCTCCTCTTCCTAAGACATTACATGTGGCTCACCAACCCTTTTGTCCCACCATCTGACAGATGGAACCCCAAACTCCCCTCAAATCACTTCCCTATCATTATCACCATAGGAATATACTCCAAACCAGAGTGATCACACATCACTTAACACAAACTATAAGTAGGCAGACTAGATAAAAATTCATTTGAGAAAACAAATAACACTTCATCACACTGAACATACCCATCACCAATATTGAAAAGCACAACTGAAAACCCAATAAGATCATACTTAATGTGGAAAAACAATATTCCAAGAGGCAACAGAAGACACAACCCAAACTTTACAAAAGAGAGATTGCTCACCTCATGAAACAATGTGACTCAATTCCCCTCTCCTACACCTATACAAGCCATCATCACAGGGCTCTAAGATGTAAAAAACAAAACTGACAACAAAATTAGTACAAAGGAAACAAAAACTGGAAAAGTCCTGTTACAACACTCAACCACTCCTCAGACCCCTCTCATCTCTACAAAACACATAATCAGATCACATACAAGCACCTCCAAGACCCATACCACAATCACCTCCAATGCTCAACACAAATCCAACCTATAAAGAACAAGCAAACATGCTTGTGAACTACAGTACTATGCAAACATAGGTCACTTACATCAACACTTAATGAGTCTGAAAAACCCTCTTCTCTTCAAACACAGTCCTTGCCATTTGATCACAACATTACCCCCTTAACTCCAGAGCAGACACATAACATATCAACAAATCAAGAACTTAACATGCACAAGGCCATATGACATCAGCAACCAACACCTTAAACATTTAGGACCACATGGCATCAAGGCCCTGAGGGATCAACAGCTACTCATATGCACACTAGCATTCCTAACGAGTGGAAACATGGAACAATGAACATTTATCATATTCTTAAACCAAACTGTGACCCAACATACCCTTCTTCATTCAGACCCATAATCTACTTTGCACACCATCCCACGATTCCTGAATGCCTAATTTTTAACAAAGTTACACCTACTATCCTCCTTGCTCCCTCACAACATGGCTTTGGAGCACAACCACAAACATCTTACTAACTTCACACATATGCATCTGATGGCATAAAATCTGCGCAACCCACACACGTACACTTCTTACAATAGACATCAGTACAACCTACACAATGTACATGTCTTACAAAAACAGACATAAATAAGCCTCAATGCCTTCCAAACATGCAAACAAATCACCAAAATCAACAACACAAACAAAGAGCACATCAAATGCTGGCTCACCAAATAGCTACTTGTCTAGTAGAAAAGCACATGTTATATTCCAGGGCAAATAATCATGAACACAAAACTTCTCTAATGGAATTCCACAGGGATCCATTCTTTCACCCACACTTTTCAATCTATACATCATGGTACCTGACATTCCTGCATCCTAACCACCCACAAACAAAAACTTCATCATATGGGATGACATTACAATAACAACCGCCACCACACTTCAGAGACAGCCTGCACACTACAACAAGACTAACTTAACACACTTCTAGCACAACTTGAGGACAACAGGCTTATGATGCTCCAGCCAAATCCACCACCACACTCATCATTACCAGCAATCATGAGTGACATGATACTGAATTCACCTTCAAAGGATCACATAAATCACGAGGTGGTGGATTTCCAGACTCAATGCACTGAAGACAATTACTGGGATGGACTTTGTGCAACAAAGAATCACTCTCCCTACCATACAGTCAGTGATAGCCTAATCCTCCAGGGAATGGGCCCCTCATCTTATCTAACACCTACTGCAACACCTACAGACCATTAAGGACAATGTTCTACAAATTATCAATGCTCTACACATTATCACTGGGTGCACCAATACCACTCCTACAGCTAACTTCACTTTGAGCCACAACCCTCCCTGTTAGAGAAATCTTGAGAGACACAGAATTGACTGAATCGCCTAGCTTGGCTTAGATCAAGATACCACCAAGCTCTCCTGAAGTACTAGCTTAAATCTGGGTTGGATGGAATCACAAACATGCCCAACTTGTGGGACAGGCCCATACTGTACAACCCACGTTATGAAGCACTGCACAACAGAAGCCACACTAAGACCTGAAAGTTAAGGACAGTATAATACAACTGAGGGATGGAGATGAAACATACGAAAGAGAGGAAGACTTGTGTGAAATAATGAACAACAAGCTGCAGTCAGTTTATGTATTGGAAGACGAATTTAGGGAGCCTGAAATGGAACCCAGGCTGATGAGAATGGCTGAAATTACAGTTGACATGAATGACGTGCTACAGCTGATGAAGGATTTGGATGTGAGAAAAGCAATGGGACCAGATGGTGTGGCTGGATGGATCCTGAAGGAATGTGCCGACCAGTTAGTGTGGCCAGTTTATGTCATCATCAAGATCTCGCTTGAAAATGGACAGTTACCTAAAGACTGGAAAAGAGCAAGTATTGTGCCAATCTCTAAGGGAGGAGATAGGGAGGATCCACTTAATTATAGACCTGTGTCACTTACTAGTATTGTTTGTAAAATCTTTGAGAAAGTTATTAGAAAAAGATGGATAAAGTATTTAGAAGAAAATGAAGTGATAACACCAAGACAGTTTGGTTTTAGGGAAGGAAGATCATGTGTTACTAACCTATTAAGTTTCTACAGTAGGGTAACAGATGTCGTACAGGAGAGAGAGGGATGGGCAGACTGTGTCTATCTGGATCTTAAGAAAGCATTTGACAGGGTGCCCTATAAGAGACTATTGTGGAAGTTGAGGACCTTTGGAGGGGTGCATGGGAAACTATTAAAGTGGATGGGAGATTATTTGACAGGAAGGCAGATGAGAACAGTAATAAGAGACAAGGTTTCACAATGGAGAATTGTGACTAGTGGAGTACCCCAGGGCTCTGTCCTGGCCCCAATAATGTTTCTGACATATGTAAATGATTTGCCAGAGGGTTTGAATAGTTATATGAGTATGTTTGCAGATGATGCTAAAATTATGAAACATATTAAATGTATTGATAGTTGTAAAGAACTGCAAGAGGACTTGGACAAACTACACAGCTGGAGCCAGACTTGGAAAATGGACTTTAATGCCAAGAAGTGTCATGTATTAGAAATGGGCATAAGTGAAAGGAGACCACACTGGACATATAAAATGGGCAATGAGATGATTAGTAAAAGAAAGGATGAGAAAGACTTGGGAATGATTATTCGGGATGACTTGTCACCAGAAAAGCATATAAACAAAATTATTGGGGGAACTTATGGAATACTGACCAACATGAGAGTGACTTTTAATTATATGGATGAGGAAATGTTGAGGGAGTTGATAGTGACCATGATAAGACCAAGACTAGAGTATGCGGCAGTGGTATGGTCACCTCATTTGAAGAAGCATATTGATAAACTAGAAAGGGTTCAATGGATGGCAACGAAGATGATACCATGTTTAAGGGAACTCACCTACGAGGAGAGATTGGAAAAACTGAAGTTACCAACACTGCGCAAGAGAAGGGAAAGAGGTGACTTGATCACGATATTTAGAAATGTAAGAGAATTGGAAAGGGTGGATTGAGAGGATCTTTTTGTGTTGGATGATGGAAGAACAAGAGGTCATGGCTTCAAGTTGAGGAAAAGTAGATGTCTTAATGATCTCAAAAGGTTCAGTTTCCTGAATAGAAGCACAAGTATTTGGAATGACTTAGACGAAGAGGTGGTGCAGGCGAAAAACATTCATGTATTTAAAACTAGATTAGATGAATGTAGATATGGAGACAGAACAACACGAGCTTAGCTCAATTCCTGTATACTACAAATAGGTAAATACATGAGCAATGTAAGGAACCTATGGGACGACCCCATAGGGGCAGTTGCTCAATCGGTAGAGAGGTGGCCTGCAGTCCCGACGGACCCAGGTTCAAATCCACGCTGGGGCAGGGACCAGTTTAAGGATTTGAATTTAATTACATCAGGCTTTAATAATCTACCAGAAGACCCGCCGACATGTCGTAAAAATACCCCCGCTAATACCAATACACCAGTCCTGTATGAGACAGCCCTAGCATGTATTCAAAATGGACGGTGGGTGTTAGCGCCGAAGTGGTGACATGTAGAGGTGTATCGTATGTAAGAGGACTGCTGGGCCTTGATAGCAGGCTGTGAAAGCCTATGCCCAGAGTCGGACCAAAAAAAAAAAAAAAAAAAACTTGCAATCAATGGATCTGCTGGACCAGGCTTGACTGAGGATGAGCAACAATAACAACAAATTGTAACCTTACTTTACCAGTCTTACTCCTGCTGGTTTACTGTTATGCTGCTTTATAATAGGTAAAAATTTATCACAGAAGTCAAACAAAGCAAAAATTGGTCAAACACTGAAGATCGCTAGAGTTTTCAGCTGAGATCAGCCCACACTAATTGAGTCAGTATTATGAAATAGGCCTGGTCAAAGTTGAGGCTACCATGCATGAGCATGATGCGAGAGTCTGATGAGTGTAACTGGGGGGTCTACTTTATTGTTTAAATATGGCAATATAGAGTGTTAGGTTAAGGAGAAATCAGTTTTGGAGGGAAGAGTACCTGGAAACCATACCCTTAATAAAGGGTAGGATGGTCAACAGTGAGGTTAAGAGAACCCAGTATGACAGTATTGCTACCCTTCTTAAACAGGAGTGAAGCATGGGCAGTGAGTGAGAGATGCCAAGTCACAAGCCACATAAATGACCTTTTTCAAATTGGTTGCAGGTATAAGAAGGATGGATAGCATAAAAAGAAGAGAAATTTATGAGTACAGTACTGTACTGTGGCACAGAATAGGCAGTAAAAGTGAGATGCAGCATTACTAAATGGATATGAATGAATACACCGAGGTTTCATCCAGCCATCCATCATCCAATCCTATGTTGCCCTATGAGAAGTGTAGGAGCCCGGGGCTAGGCAAGTTGGTCTTGATGTTTAAGATGAGAGTGACCAGCCTCACTAATCCCTGAGTGGCATGATGTGAGCAATAAACCCCAACCATCCCTTAGATTTAAACCACCACATGCTCAATCCGAATGGAGCACCTTAATTACCCACTAAAACACCGGGCGCCATAATTTGGTTATATGTTACCACCCAGTGAAATAAATGGCTTCCTGATGTACAGGAAACCTCTTGTTTTGTCACTAAGTTTAGAATCACCCATGGGCAGAAGGAAGAGAAAAGAATGAAGGAACAAAAAAGAGAAGAGGAAGGAAGGAAGAGAGGAAAGGGCAGACACCCAAAGCAACACTACATCGTGGGGGTGGATGGTGAGTGACCCCACCTACCACCATAACACATACAAAAAAGGCAACTACAAAAATATATACATATATATATATATACAGTATATATATAAATATCTATGTCAAACCTACAGAAGGCAGAATTTCTCGTAAGTCAAATTCTGACTGAGGTGTGACTTAGTGTTTATTCAAAGGGTTACATTTTAGTTTCTTACATTCCAAGTGCTACATTTTAGTTTATTATATTCCAAGTGTTACATTCAGTTTTGAAGAGGTGAGAGAGGCTGTGGCACAAAAGAAAGCATATAATGAGTGGATGAGGAAACGGGGCGTCGAAGAAACTGAGAGACGGAAGAGAGAGTTATATGTAGAGAGGAGGAGAGAGGTGAAAAGATTAGTAAGTGAGAGTAAGAAGAGAGTGGATGAGGAATTTGGAAGGAATTTGAGTGCAAAGTGGAGGAAATGTAAGAAAAAGTTCTGGAAAGCGGTACGGAGAGTTAGACAGGGTGCCAACGAAGTCAGTTGGGGTGTGAAAGATAAAAATGGTAGATTACTAGAGGAGATGGGGGAAAAAGTGAACAGATAGAGAGAACACTTTAATAAAATTATTGAACATAGAGAATTAAAGTAATGCAAGTATAAATGGCTGGGAGAAGATGGGTAGAAGAGAGGAAGAAATCAGTAGGATGGAAGTGGTGGAAGCAATGAAGGAAGTTAAAAGTGGGGAAAGCCCCAGGAATTGATCGGGTGTGTGGTGAAATGCTGAAGCATGAGGGAGATATAGTAGTATAATGGATGTGGAAGGTGTGCAGATTGGCCTGGGAGGATTGGAAGTCAGGTATAATTATTCTCCTGTACAAAGGAAAAGGGGAAAAAAGAAGTGTGTGGTAATCATAGGGGCATTTGCCTTCTTAGTGTAATAAGAAAAGTATATAGTAGGATACTTATTGACAGAGTTTGGGAAAAAACAGAGGAATTAGTGGGAGAAGAACAAGGAGGTTTTAGGAAGGGAAGAGGTTGTGTAGACCAGATATTCACTCTAAGATCTTTAGCGGAAAAGTTTCTAGAGAAGGGAAAGAAGTTGTATGCAGCCTCCATGGATTTGGAGAAAGCATATGACAGGGTGGATACACAAGGACTGTGGAAAGTATTAACAATATATGGAGTAGATGGGAAGCTGCTGAAGGATGTAAAGAGTATGTATGAGGGTGCTAAGGCTGCAGTGCGTGTGGATGGCAAACTGAGTGAATTTTTCCATTTGAAGGTTGGAGTGAAACAAGGATGTTTCATGTGTCCATGGATGTTCAATTTGTATATGGATGGGGCTATAAAAGAGATACAAGGTCGGGCAGTGGATGTTGGAGCGGCCCTAGTGAGAGAGGGCAGTGTCTGGAAACTCTTCGTACTGTTGTTTGCAGATGAAACTGTGTTGTTGAGTGAAGACGAAGGGGAGCTGCAAGGCTTGGTAGATGAGTTTGGGAGAGTGTGTAAGAAACGGAATATAAAAGTGAATGTAGGGAAAAGTAAAGTGATGGTCTTCGAGAGAGGTGAAGTCAGTGAATGTACAGTGAGATTGGATGAGGTGGATATGGAGAATGTGAGTGCATTTAAGTACTTGGGTAGTGTGATGAGTAAGGATGGAAGTCTGGAGGGTGAGTGCTTGAAAGGGTGCAGCAGGGAAGGAAGGTTGCTGGTTCCTTGAAGGCAGTAATAAGAAACAGGGAAGTGAGCATGGAAGTGAAAAAGTTGCTACATAACAGTATTGTGATACCAACTTTAACATACAGAAGTGAAGCTTGGACACTGTTGGAGGGACAGAAGTCAAGAGTGAGAGCAGTGGAAATGAGTTATTTGAGTGGAGCATGTGGAGTCACATGGAGAGACAGACTAACAAATGAGGAAGTGATGGAGCGTTGTGGTGTGGATGTGGATGTGATAGGAAGTGTTAGGAGAAACACGTTAAGGTGGCTTGGGCATGTGGAGAGGATGGAGAGTGAAAGACTGACGAGGAGAGTGTATGTAAGTGAGGTGGAGGGAGGGAGAGGGAGGAGGAGGCTGAGGATGAGATGGAAGGATGGAGTGGAGAGGTATATAAGAGAGGGGTGTGTGGGCTGGGAGTGGGGCAGTGAAATGGCGGGGGACAGAGTGACATGGAGGCGATTTGTTTGTGGCCACTCCGTGCGGGATTGAGGCGTCTGGCAATAGATAGATAGACAGATAGATTATAAAAAGCAAATAAGTGCAGAACTTCATTATGTGACTGTTGCACCTCTCAATCTATGCAACTTCCTATCCTAGCCAAGCTTATGACATTCACTGAAATGTTTTTATTGCTTATTTTTATTGCTTTATAAATGCTTCTTTAGTTTAGTGTTAATAAACAAGTAATCACATAATTTGCAATAATTGAGGGGGTTAATATACCATGTTTTTTGCAATTATTTCCAGTTAGTCGGAATATTCGGTAAGTCAAACTACTCTAAAGACCCAAATAGTCTGACTTATGAAGGGCTGACTTATATACACTGTATATATATATATATATATATATATATATATATATATGTAAGGTGTCTAAGCAAATCTCTGAAAGACAGACTGAGAATAATACTGAAAGGGACAGGCTTTATGTGGTATGGAAGAAGAAAATTTAGCAGTACAGTCGACCCTCGACTCTACAGACCCTGAATCAACGGATTTTGGAAGCAACGGACAACATCTGCTGGCAGAGAATCACTCCAGACACCAGTCACTTTTTTTTTTTTCATTAGAGGCACACTTGCAATCAGTAGTTTCTGCTAAGGGGTGCCCCCATTGCTCCCCAGTATACTCAGGGAAGACGAGAGGGGGTGACGAAACGAGCTCCACCGGCCTTTACCCCAGCTCCCAACCCTCCTCCATACCCCTACCCCACCCAACCCCCTACTCGTCATTCTCAACTAGCAGTTACATCTCAAACCAACCCCATACTTTACACTCATAGTTACTTTACTAATACACAAACAAAGCACTAGGACATGTGAAAAGTATATAATAAAACTATGAATGCTGCAGCAAGAAATTAATGCATTATAACGTTGACAATAAAAAACGTTGACAACGGCCATACCAGGCCTCACACCTTGGGTGCTTGCGTGCACTTGCGTGCATTTGTGTGTGTGTGTGTGTGTGTGTGTGTGTGTGTGTGTGTGAGAGAGAGAGAGAGAGAGAGAGAGAGAGAGGGAGAGAGAGTGAGAGCGCACACACATGCTAAAAACACACAG